>WURT03644624.1:48863-62846 GCA_009936505.3 Holothuria glaberrima | reverse complement strand
GGAGTTGCTATCGGAAGATACTGAAAAATAAGAACAACATTGTGGTGAGGTTTGAAGCGCGCAGAGCGCGCGAAAATTTTGATAGTTTGCGAAGGATTTGCGAAAATTCTGATAGTTTAAGAAACATTTGTGATAGAAAATGATTACTATAGAACTATCACTCGGTCGAAAACACACCTCACCCTACCCCCTACAAAAATCTATAGCTTAAATGTCTTTTTGGATCATTGAAAAACTTCTCCACTCTTCTAGCTCCTCTTTTTCTTTTCTTCCTTCATTTTTTTCTCCCCTTTTTTCGCTTTTTTTATTTTTCCTCATGTTTCAATGGGGGGGGGGGAGGACGGAATGGCCTGCTGGGCCCCCCTCTCTGGATACGCCGGTGGACTCAGTTGCCCGTCGTAGAACCTATTTCAGTAATGTTTCTGTGGGGTGGGACCGAGGGGAAAGACACTCATAGGCTCCAATATTTACTCAATTGTAGGGACCAGAATAAAACATTAAACTGTCTACAAATGACAATGAATTCACACTAAACATACTATAAATTTACTGTCTGTCTACATTTCTTTCAAACAGCGTAATTCGGACCATCCGCCGGTCGATTTCTTCAACATAGTGTAGTTGATGATAGAGAGGGTGGAGGGTCATGTGGTTTCTACAGAATGTGCAATAAATGTACTAACTTTGTTCTATAGGAAGTTATGATACGACAATAAAAGTAAAAGACGAATGCCGAAAATAACACTTTTACGGATATTTTAGAAATGATTGCCTTCATTTTACAGAAAAAAGCACTGACTAAGCAGAACTTATAACTGCAGTTGCCCTTTCCTTTCATAGCAAAGACTATAATAGTCATTCGATTTCTTTATGATGAAGCAGAGGGTTATTGGCTGGGAAAGGCAAAAGTGTCTATTATTTTCTTAAGATTGTTTTTTTTTTTTTCATGGGGAAAGCAAGCGTAACTTCGCTGGACCCTATAAACGTTTATGACAGTGAGCCAACCTTAAATACATCGTATGCACTGACGTCACCAACTGCTTGACTAGCGACCCCAACATCATAATAGAGGACTTAGCTGAGGGGGTACTTCGATTTCTACGGTCCTGTGACGCCGCCATATTCATATACACACTGATACATTCTCAAGAGTTCCTGGAGCAGAAAATCATGCAGATTTTATTCGACGGCCTTTACCGATTAGCATAATTACAGTTTAAGTTCAATCAAAATTCCTGGAACTGATTTTCAAGAACACTTGAAATAAAGTAGAGTTACAACAAAGAAGACGATTAACTGAAATTTACAGGAGAGCCTGATTCATTTCATTTTCAACAGATGTAACCGGAAAAGAGTACTTTAACCAATTGTATAGTATCTGATAGCAGGGCTTGGCGATGCAGTATGTTTTCCTTCTACCTCTTCGCACACGTGGTATGCTCATTTATACGAGACCTCTATAGAAATTCGACAGAAAAATATAATTTGTATCAACTTTATGTAGCCTATACATTCTTTACAGATTTTGTAGAGATTCTCCAGTTTTTACCAGTAAATATAGAACTTCCGTAAAAATGTGTACCTAATTTCTTAAGACGTTTGTCAATTTGTAAGGTTATTCTACAAACACTGTCAAGAAATAGATAGCACTGATAATTATAAGAACAGTAAATAATTAGGTGAAAAGCACAATGAATAAGAAAGGTTGTTACAGCGTAGGTGCATACATTTATGTATATTTTGCCTGTGATATTACTAGATTCCAATCGGTGGATGATAAACATTACAAGTTACTATCACTCACTGGTTTAAATAGCTTGAACTCTTTTCACAAACTCATATCGTTCCCTAAGGGCCTTACACTTGAGAAGCCCCCTCCCATTTGCATCAATTGCTTACATTCAGTGACCAGAACAATGTTAACCTGTTTTGGCACACTTTTTCTGCGACCAGGCAACTTTATGTTGATGAACGTAACTGGCACAAACGATTCCGTGTAGCTGCTATGGATTTTGGTCTCAACACTGGTGAGAAACGTTCCTTTTGCGCTCTAATTGGTACTTCAGCAGTGTTCGAGGGAAGTTCTTTAACAGAAATCTCGTCAGTTTCCTAAAATTGTCAAAACTTGCCAAAAGCTTACTTTGTCACATACCCTACTTGACGGAATCTTGTTTAACTATTGCTTTACTAGTAAAATTTTCCTTCCTTAAAAAGACACAAACTGAAGGTACAATCATTTAAAAAGTTTCTTGTCCCTTTCCCTTGAACAACACCATAACCGACGTAAGGAAAAAGAATGGAACTTATTTGAAATACTACTACAACAGTACAAGATATTAAGTTTAAGAACATTTGTGGAGAAGGCAATTAATTTATAGTACTCCATGGGCTCAGTTGACTGATTCAACGTGATGCGCGAGTGTCGATGTTTCCTAACAGACCTAGTCCAACTCCATGTGTGTATTGTAGTGTTTATTTCATAGCGTTTATTCCACTATTTTAATTTAATTACCTATTTATTCAACGCTCACGCAAAGAATCAATTCAGTTTAACCACTGAGAGGTGCTATTGAAATGCAGTACCACTTCTCTCATTTCATATATACCGGTAAAGGATTTATTTAGTAAATAGAAAGCAGGTTGCTCGATCCAGGACACAATACGAAGTCGCCCCCTACAAACTTTCCCCTGACAGTCTCCCCTGACAAAGTCTCCCCCTTGGCCACAGTTGCCCCTAAGCAAACACGCCCCTTAAAAACCCTTCCCTTGACAAAAGCACTTTTTGGCTTAGTCCCTACTCCAAAAAGTCGCCCCCTCAGATCAACAAAGTCACCTTCTGTATAATTTCATCAAAATGATTAAGAAAAGACAGTAATAATAGATTACACGATAATCGTGTTAATTAGCTCTTCTCAAGTGCCTGTAAGAGTTTCTTTTGCTGATTCGACGTCATTTTCACCTCCAGGCCTACGGTGTTTTGAAATTAACATCTTGCAAATATTTGCTTGGTAGAAAATCGTTTTCTTGAAGTTTGAAAAAATAAATCAGTCCTGTAATTTAATTACTTAAAAGATTTCTTTCGTAGCAAATGTAATCTAACACAGAGGTGTGAATTTGACGACAATTCTGTAAAAAGTATATCGCTCGAACTAGCTAATATCGACAGGGCCGTCGGACGCGACCGTGGGGTGTGATGGTGTCTCACCCCTAACGCTCATTGGGACGATAGTCTGAAAATCTGAAATTTACCTTTGAAATTTCTGAATCTCAATCTCAGAAAAATTATGTTGATAATATTTAACCGTCCTTAACCAATTAAAGCGCCGTAAAGGATCTTTTTAAGTGCACTTTCGGCGATCTACTCAATTATCCCAACCAGTGTGTTGTTTTTCGGGTTCTGAAATTGGAAAATTAATCTCGCAAGCTAATGGACACGAAATAGCACTTAGGGCATTACCTTTACAAACAACAATAAATTATCAATTTTTTTTCATTTCCAATTTCTGTATTACTTTGCAGGTTAATAATTAATAATAAAAAGTTACAGTGTAGTTCAGAAGCCCTTTTGTTGCAGAACTTCTGGACAGTTAACTTCATGAATTTAAAGGGGTATTTCTACCAATCAGAGAAAGACAAACCATATTTTATCGTTTCCCTGCAACATGTAGGGTAGATCTGTGTTTCACATGTATTATTTCTGCGTGCCCCCCTTAAGGGAACAATGGGCAAGTGTAGGCTGGAAACGTTCTATAAAAAAAATTCGGGAAGTAACAGTCCAGTCTCAGGAAATTTTGGACTATTGCAGAACTTTCCGTTTTGATTCGTAGCAGCTGCTGTACACTAGTGACCGTGCCTGATCAGAAGGGTGTTCATCTCTTCAGAATCACCTATTTTCTGGAGTATGACCCACTACAATAAGAAGCCCATGTCCAGTTGAGTAGCCTAAACCAATAAAAAAAATAGTCCATCTTTACGCTATACAGCCTAATTTTGTGATCGCTTCTCGGTCACATACATACAAAAGAAACAATTATAAAAGAGCAAGGTTATGTCTCTTTGGCTAAGCAGATGTATGAATAAACCATCACCCTTTCTGAAATTCTTCATACAAGATAATATTTTAAATAAGAACATTTGCGCAAATGGCACTTTCTCTTTATATTTCTTCTACTCTCAGTTGCTTGCATCTTCAACGCGTTGCGTGAGGACACTACTTGGGATATAGCTTTCAACTTAACAAAATCGCGCAAGATAGTTTTGCTCCATTTTATGAGCCTTAGTTGGGTACTAATTATCCACTTACAGAAACACTCAATAACGTATGTGGTATGTATCTTTACTTACTTTCAACTACACTCAAACTACTTCCCATAGTATGTTAATCAAATAAATACATATTTACAACTTAATCCTTTTATAGCTTAAAATATCGTTGAAACAAACTACTTGTTTTAAGCTGAAGTAAACACAAAAGATAGAATGAAGAATGTAACGGAAATCTAAATCAATTTAGAACCAGCAATGTGTTCATTTTGGTGTGCATTATGAAATAGTATAGATAAATCTTCCGTCTTTATCGAGCGGAAGTGCCACCCCCCTCTCAGTGTGCACATGACCCTCATGACCATCTAGCACACTAGGGATACGTTGACATGTATATATATATTATATATATATATATATATATAATGTAGGTAGACGAAGCGACTTTATATGAATGAGTCAGTCAACGCTGTATTAAAAAGTCGTTTAAAAGACCTTAGACCATAGACGAGAGGTCGCTGGTTCGAATCCTGCTTGAGGCTAAGTTTTCCATTCATTTCTAACATCCTCTTTCAGTATAAGGCAAGTGCCTCTGTCTGAGGAAAATGGCCTAAGGTCTTTGAGCGACTATTTAATACAGCGTTGACTGACTCATATATATATATATATATAAATATATCGATGTATATATATAGATATATATTTATCGATATATATATATATATATAAATCGATATTCGCGACATTGGCTTGACAATGTTGCGATATGATGTCGTGAAAATAAAAGATCCATTTTCCAATCTTAGTGCACACAAAATCACAAATTATAATGTGTTCTACCGATCATTGAACTATGTATTATTGGAAATAAAATAATTCGAATATTGTTAAAATATCGCAAATTATGTTCATTGTTATGGAAGCCATTTATAAAGTATGTAGCCTACTATTAGGCTAATATACAGTACAGTATAATTTTACTTCTAACGTTGTTTAGGCCGTATAACAGTAGTGTATGGTACGTGGTGTACATAGGCTCAAATATAGCCTCATAAAATTCGACAATATCGATTGTCGCGACAATGAAGTGCCGACATTTGGCGACATATCGACATTTGAAATTGGCAATATCGATACAGCCCTACATCATACGGCACATCCGATTTAAAGTTTTGCAAGTAAGTTTGTACTTTTTTACCACTCGTATAGACCTTATGCATATGATGTCACAAAGCAAAAAGTACGCCCTCATTTGGAGGAACACGTGTATCATTACAAGTTACACCAACAAATGCAGGCAGCTGATTCGTCAACCAATCGGATACGCGCGTAAGTCTACTGCACTCGCCTCGCGCGGCGAGTTCTACTGCGTGCAGCCACGTGCCTATTGTTTTCCTCCAAACATGACGTCAGTTTGACGTCAATGCATAAGGTCTATTGCTCAAACCACCGATTTCGCAATAAAATAATAAGTGACCCAGTGTACCTACTTTCCTACTCCTAGACACTCAAAGACTATATTTATTCACGAGCATATCTCATGTTTTTTTCTGTTACGAAAGAGTCTCTGAATTTAACCATTCCGGCGATTTAATTACTTGACTTCGCTGGCCTGTTATCAAGAGTTGTCACCTTGCAGAAATTGCTACATGATTACTTGCTCACATGTGGTCTAATCACCTAGTCCTTACTCTTTTATAGAGACGTGACTGAAGATCACATTTACTACATTAATGGTAAGACATTCAACACGATATGCCTTCAAGCAGACAATTCAGTTCTCAGTTAGTCGTAAGTGAGGATCATTTCCACAACTTTTATTCATATGAGTGAACCTCAAGGCACTGTTGGCTTGTCCAGTTCTCTTTGAAGATCTTGGGCTTATTATGACTGTAAAAGGCTGCCTATTGAAAAATAAGCATTAAGTAGTCATTTTTCAGGATATGTTATTGTGTACAAATATGCATTTAACTATGGCAACCTAATAAGGAGCAAAAACTACAAATACAACTACTATACAGACACCGCTAATCCAGGCCATCACTGTACATGTCATCGACGTTTTGGCGTAATTCCTCGCTTTGTCCGGGTCATTTGAATTCCCAAAAGACTAAGAAAACAAACAAACAAACAGAAAAGGCTTTGAAAAAACGTTGTTCAACCTTGATTAAAACAGAAACATTAAATTAAAACTAATATCAAGACAAAGACATACACTGTGCTAGGTGAGTACAAAAAGTAGCATCCACTTAGTTCTCGAAGCACTTAAAATGACGGGATGTTTGGTGCGTAGGTTCTTGTTGAAAATTGTATGAAGTTTTTTCCTCTTTACACCGGTACGATACTTATGTAGGCCAAAGGTTGGTAAGCCCCTTGATATTTGCAAGGTTATTTCCATTATCACAGGGGCAAGAAGCGGGGATTGGGGATTCAGTTCCCTTGTCAAATTTCGTAACTTATGCTTTTCCTCTTCATCTGAATGGAGAAATTCCATATTTCTTTCCCGGTTAAATATGTCCAACATGTTCAACAAATGTTCATTTTAGCGTGCAATGTACTTTGCAGCAAATGACATAGAAGGACCTTCAAACCTTCAAATGTTTACATACAAGCAAATAGTCTGTAAAGCCCTTCGTGTATTACAATAGCACAAACTAACTGTATAAATGATCAACCATGCTACGAAGGATAACAGGGACGCAGCTGGATTTTGCCACTTCATCTCAATAGAGATGGTACTTATGCCTGTGCAAAAGCTTGACTGGTATGTAAAGGAAATATTTCTTACAGGTACCGGTGAACATGAAAATTAAACTTTAATGAAAATAAAGTTACTTCAAAACTTACACAACATTCATCTATAAATTGCAAGTAAGGACCCAAAATATTCCACAATATTCCAAAGAATCGGGGGATTCCCCCTCCCTTCACAGCTTCCCACAGTAGTACGGTCCAAAAGGTTCAGCTCAAAGCTGAAACAGCTTCCTGGTTATATACTGATGTCCACTTACTTGCATTTCATAAAGGCAAAAAATTTGTTCAAAAGTTTAGGTTCTCCAGCTGCCAACCCAAGGAAATTAGTATTTTTTTCACAGTTAGGAAAAAAGAACAAATTTTCTGGGGAACACGCATCAGAAGCGCTGGAATTTTTACTGATACAGGCTGCTATAATTACGAGTAGTATATCACCTTTCTATTATCTTTGGAAAAAATAATTATATGAATACTTCTCAACAACCTTCTATACGTAAACAAATTAGTATTGATCTGAATTATGGCGTTTTTTAACAAAAAAAAACTTGACTCACTGTTGCAGCAAAGACTATCCCAGGTATGGAACAGCAAATTGTCCAAAAACAGCAGAATACTCCAGTCATTGCCATAACCAGTGATGCAATCGCCAAACCTTCGGAAGTATTTCTTTGTGGAACAGAAGTCACTAACACCACATTAGAGGGCTGCATACAAAACGAGAAAGCCGAAAGGCTTAGTGATTCCTTTCCGAAAAGAAATGCTTTCAAATTTTTTAACTGAGATTTATTCATCAGGAGATAACATGTTTTACAGTATTTTCATCATTTGACGTCTGGTGATCTTAATTAACCTTTGAACTTTAAAAAATGAAAAAGTGTCCCAGATGGAAGTCGAACCCTGGCCGTTTGTGTGAAAAACCGAACCGTGACTTTCCACTACACCCACTACACCATTGACAAATTCGTAAAACGAATGGTAGTTCTATTTAGGATCTGGTCACAGCATCCTTCACAAATATTCATAATTAGAAAATCAAAATTTACCAAGCACTGTGAAAGTTATGCTACTGAAAAGATATATGTTGTTTTCTATAATTTTATTTTTGGAATGGTACAAAATATCAGCCCTTACTTTTCGGTAGTCACGAGACGACTCAACATGGAGGTACCGCCCACAGGTTATTCAGTTTAGAAGCTTTTCGTAGTTTCACATGCGGTAATATCAGATGACCCTTGACCTCCAACAAAACCCATAGCAACCCTCTCTCTCTAAAAATGGAAAATCTATTTACCAAGTATGAAAAGTATTCATCATCCATGTCTTGAAATATCGTGCTTTCTCAAAGTTTTCGGTATTTCACAAACCATTTCATAGCGCTCCCAGCTGTGCGCACTTGTAAGCATTCTCTTACCCGCAGATCCGTGAATTCCTAACTGCCCTTCGACCTTACTTCTAAATCACACAACCGATTGTCTAGTATAAACCTGGTTCTGAAAATTCAAACTATTAACTTTACTGTGATGTTTATTGTTTTTCCCAGGCTTAAAGATATCTTTCAACCTTCGTTTTTTACTAGAAGAGAATGTTTTTAGACTTTTTACTTTGCATAGTCCCCGTAGGTTGTATACGGTAAGATGCAAACTGAAAGTCTCAGCAAAATTCCTTTGCAGAATCCTTGATTTTGTCCAACCTGCATAGACGGATAATCCAAGACCACCTTTTTATCTTAATGGTAATGCTAAAATTGATACTGTTCAGTGCATCTTAGCCACGTCAAAACGATGAAAGAAGTTCATGCCTTTAAAAGGCCGGAGTACTTTGAGGTATGTGCAATTCACCCACACATTACGTTAGTTCTTCACTACATCAAAGAGCGGTAAAGAACTTGACCGACTTAGTTTCTTGGCTCGATTGGGATAACAAAACTTGAAAAATACTGTTGTAGAGTGGAATATAAAGGATGTAACGTTAATAGATTTTTTTTTATTTTTTCATTAAAGTGTGGCCAAATATGGTTCGTTCTGGCTTTCAAAGTCAATAAAACTTGTGTCGTGTTTATCGACGGCAATTAAGTTCTATAGTAGGCAAGCAAGTCGAGCAGATGTAGAGTGACGTCTATGATATACATATATAGATTAACCTTTTGAACTTGCTTTCCAATGATTTGACATTAATGGTAGTTTGGATTAAACCTCATTAAGAAACTTATCTTAGTGTTTCCCGACAACTTTAACATAACTATGGAGTTAATTTCTTGTTGAAAGGTCGTGAACTGTATAAGTCAATAGCCTTCCTGCAGTGGGACACTGTACTACCTGTCAATTTTGTAGCTGAACTTAAGCATTTAATAAGTTCAGTTTGGCTGAACATACACATGCAATTTCAAAATATGTTTTACATTTTGCAGTTGGTACGTGCATGTGGTCTGAGAAAGTGGTAAGCCAATAGGGCTGGGAAAAATTGAGAGATGTCCTTCCCCAGTCTAAACATCTCCTACCGTTTACCTGTCTCCCTCTTATGCGAACATAAATGATTTCAAAATTTCAATCTGCACTGTTAAATACTAGCCCAGCATAGAACGTTTTTGCTGGGACATCAAAAGCTACGGATCTTTGCCTGGTCGCGTAAAGTAACCTGAACATGATAATTAAGAGAACAACGAAGAAGCAATAAGCTCGCATTTTACAAATTAGGCAAAATGACCCTCTGGATGTCTGTGTTTATTTTCAAGTTAGTTCAGAAGGGGTAACAGGGGTTAAATACTGTATGTATGGAAGCATTTGGAAAGGAATAAAGAATATTTTACACTTCCTGTAACTTCGAGGAATATTGCAATCAAAAGGAAAGGTCCTTTGAAAAGTTATTGTCACTACTTAGTATACATAACGAAAAATTTAAATTAATGCTCATATTTCAGTTATGAGATTTAGAAAATCAAAGTGTAAAAGGGTTGACTACCACAAGCTGTAAAGCGGTGTTCCTCTTAGGGAACTGTCATCACCTAAAAGGAAAACAACATGGGCAACTTCAAAATTTTATAAGCTGGAGGTAAAGGGTTCACGAAACGTGAACTGCAGCGAAAGGTCCTTGTGCATTATACAGGATGGGACAAAACATTTGATGAGTGGAGACTAGAGAATGAAATACGGTACCCATTTGAAGCAATTAGTGGGGGTGCCTTGGAGCTTTTGGGTTTCGACTCATCTGTGGAATCAAGGTAAATCTAACAGACGGCAGAAAGACGAAAAGTGAAGTTACAATAATATATATTATATATATTTGAGGGTTTTGTTAGGTTTAAGGCATTCGATTCCGAAGATGAGCTTGGTCGTCGAGTGCTTGAATTCCAAAGTGCTGCTGTTGTCAAGTCTGATTTACATCAAATTCGGCGGGAGACTTTCTGTCCGTCAATTTTGAAACTTTCCAAGTTTGGTTGTCTGAGAGGAAACTATTAGAAGAAAACAGCACTGTGAGCTACTGACTTCGTCTCACAGAGGCTTTCATGCGATTGTTCGTTTGGTCAAATCGCAAGGCAATCGTTATGATTTAGAGTCACTACTACAGCAGCAATTTTTATGCCACGTTCTACTACGGCCATTGCCTGTCATGATGGCTACTAAGAATAATTTGCTAGCGTTTACAAGTTCTGTACACCTGCTGATATTTTCTCATGTTTTTTCAGCTCCCGATGCTGATTGGATTGTAAACATTTACGTAAACATGTTGTACACTATGGTTAAGCGCAGCAATCATGCGCATAACAACGGTTACAATGCGCAGAGGCGAAAATGACAAAAATTTGCACAGGCAGACACATAAACTATGATTCAGTGGAAAAGAGCACATCGCCAAAACCCAGCGCAAAAATAAAGTATATGTATAGACGCATTAACAAAAAACAAAGACCGATGGTCGTCGATCGAAAAATGATGATCTTTTAAGATGGAATTCGGAGCAGTTCCAGTTGAACATTGGTTTTTTGGAGAGGAAATTACAGGATGAGCTTCAGCAAGAGAGAAAAAAAGAAAGTTGGCCTCTGACGATGTTAAAACACCAAGGAAAACTATAACTTTGTTGAAAAACAGAAAGGAACAATGCTCCGTAAATTGCGTAATAAAGAGAAAATACTTCTCCCAGAGGTCCAATCATGCAAACAAATCGTTCAGTAAACTATGGACCAGAAAGTGGCGACTACATTTCAAATAGACGGTAAATAACAACGTATCATATGTGACAGATTAAGGGTTGACCCCATTCTCACTTAGTATCAGGGATGAGTATCATTTAGGACTGAAATTCCTCTTCCCATGATAAGGAAAATGTTCATTTGATGAGCCTACCAATTGACAAAGTACTGTACTTTAAGGGAAAAAACTTGATTACAGATTCTGCCCATCAAGAATTAAGTTTAATATCATCATCCTTGACTCTTTACAAAATGTTAGAAAGAGGGCAATGGAACTAAACGAAACATTGATATACGTAAATTGCCGGATAATCATGGAGTGTATGAACCACTGGAAGGTAAAAAATGAAACAGTTATTGGACAAATAAGAAAAAAAGTGCAAAAAGGTAGAAATATTTTACCAGCAAAGCTTAAATCTCAAGAGATGGCACCTATATTGGAAAACGCTATCATATGGTCAATGTTTGTTTTTCAATTATTCTACTAGAAGGTGAGATATGAGGTAATCACATTGTGGGTATGCTGAAAGTGGATGGAAAATAATGTCATTCCTTAAAAGAAGCACTACCACCTTTAGTGCGAATGTCAAACTCTGACACAAATAACCGTTTCAGGCAAATGTTGCATTGAATACATCCTGTCGGCCGACTTAAAATTCCTAAATATCGTTCTTGGGTTGCAAGCCTGTAGTTCAATTTTTTCTGAGCATGCATTGTGTAAAGGTGCGTTCATACGAAAAACCATCGATTCCTCGTGGGAAACGCGAAGTTTCCCCCAAAACAGAGGGTTCACCTGTTCACACTGCAACGGGAAAACGCGACGGTTTCCCAGCTGGCTTTTTATAGCCACTTGTAAAATAGCCTAGGCCGAAGATGATGTGAGACGTTTGCTGGCCCTTTTTGTACATGCACGGGCCCAAAATATATCAATAATGCAAAAAGGGAATGTAAACCATGTTCTGGTTAGCAAAATTTACAAATCAAAGACTGTTTGGCGAAATGGGAAGCATAGTGGATACTTTTTGTAATGAAAAATGAGCTAACACCTAAAGCAGCTTTTAAAGTGTGGTCTTTTCGTCGCACATCAGCGTGACACAATCCTTGACAGTACTAAGATAATTGTTACTGTATACGCCTTTCTTCCAATTGGACAACTTAAGTACAATGTTTATGTCAAAGTTTAAACAAATGAAAAAACCCCAATTTCAAACGTCCAAGAAGCTAGATCCAACATCATCAAAAATCCAAAGTTAGCATTTGTAAAAAAAAAAAGAAAGGGGGAAATAAATGGTGGTAGGAGTTGTTTGTTGCATAGGCCTATTTAACTCTTCAATGCCATTTTAAGATACTGGGACATTTCATTCTAATGCTCACAATTTTGTGAATATACCAAAGCTTCTTCAAGCCGCCTTGGCCTCTGTACTCGCTTCTAGATCCGTACCTATTAACATCATTAAATGACAATCATATACCCTTGGACCGAAAATTTAGGGTTTGACTCATTTCGTCCTGAATAAATGAAAATTATTTGATTTTCCCTCCTAAAAAGCTACCCTGCAAAATCAAACAAGTTATACAGTGTAGGAATAGAGGGTACTTTGCACTAGCCTTAATCAAGTACACGTAACAAATCAAGATTTGTTTGGCTATTTCACTTTATATTGTAATGCCTAAAAACCATTGCGTTCCTAATTAGAACTAATTTTGTCACACAAATTCGGATTTTTCTTTCAGTTTCGACTTTCAGACATTATTCTCTCCAACATCCTTCTCAGACATCATGCTTTGCAGTCTGCACAGCACAACAATGAAAAATCCAATCACCTGTCTGCCAAGAACCCTATTGTATGGCGAGCTACCATTGTTCTCCGAACAAAAATCCTGGTGTCCCGCTTTGAATCAGGTAAAGTGCGTTCAAACCAATACCGAAATCTGCTTCATTTTGCGGGCGGGTCGCGCAAATTTTTTCCTAGGATGAATAGGGGCAATTTTATCTCAATGAAAATTTAGAAAATCGCCCCACTCGTTTTGAGATAACAATTTTCGCGTCCCGCCCGCAAAACGCAGCAGATTTCGGTTTTGGTGTGAACGCACCTTAAGAGATCGATCGATGCGGGAAAGAAGGTTTAAGGATCAATTGCTAAATCTCTTTCATTGCTTCTTGGTTGTTTGCTCCTTCCGTTTGTTGTACATGCTTTCTTGTTATATGTTCTGTAATTGTGTTGCCTTTATTTACGTTAATAAGTCTGTCAGGTGACTACTTGTACAAACGTCTGCTTTTCAGTCCTCCACCTTCCTATCGCAATTCAATTGCATAATTTATATGATTATTTGTGTGGAAAATAAACTGAAAATGAAACAAACATACACACCCACACACACACAAACACACATATATATACAATATATATGTATATATTTTTTCAGTTTATTTTTTCCACATTAATAATCATAAAAAATTATACAATATGATTGCTACAAGAAGGTGGAGGAGGACTGAAAAAGCAGAAGCTTGTACTAGCAGTCTTCCTTACAGAATATACATAGGCTGTACATATACTCGCCAAGGTTATTGCATATATTCATATCGCCTTGAGCAAGTAATAAAATTATTAATTATTAATGAAACACTTGTGAAATAATGAAATGTTTGTTAAACGTATGAGAAGCAAACGTTTGAACAACTCGAGGCAAGAGGTTGCGTTTTAAACATGAACTAAGAAGAATAAAGGAGATGCCAGCATGGGTGGGTGCCATATTTGAAGGAGCTTTAATCTGGA
>WURT03644624.1:31083-48763 GCA_009936505.3 Holothuria glaberrima | reverse complement strand
GAAAATCACGAATAAATCAGGCAAATGAGTACAAGCGTCGCAAATATTCATAATATAAATTTCAATATATATGAGCTGACAGTGTTCAAAAGGTTTTTTTTTTCTTTTTTGTCAAATTGATCAAAGAGCATCCATTTTTGACATGAAAAGCCCTCTTAAAAATCTTTGAAATTCCATTAAAAAAATTCTAAAAAGTTTTACAGAATTTCTATGGAAATCTGAAGGCGTTCGAAACGAATTATGTAAACATATTTAATGAATTTCTACCATCTTTGTTGTAGGGTCTATTACGAATTTCTCCAAAATATCTATAGACTCTTAAGATATTCTTTAAAGATTCAGCATTGATTCTAGGGATTGTTTAGAAATGCTTCATACTTTGATTTGAGACTCTCCAATAGTCTATAGGAACATTTTAAAAATATATTATTTCTTTGAAAGTGTATACAAACTTTACAAATTTTTATAAAACCAAAACTGCTCTTTATGTAATTTCTAAGGACAATTTCAACAGCAGTAAAGTATGTTATCGTTAAGGTAGGGATCTAAAGGATAGTCACAAAGTGAGCAATGTTTTAGTGTAAATTATGGAATGATATACAGACGTTACGGAGAAATATCATAAAGCAAACCTGACCTGTTGCAATTCATCCCTGATATTAAGTAAAGTGAAGTTAATTTACCATAGGTTGTGGCTGTGTACTGACAGCTGCGTTTCCTTGGTAATCTGGTTGAAAGTGTGGGTTCCAGGGTTGAGGTTGGTGAGACTGAGGTCCAGGATTGAAACCGAAATGTACTTTACCAAATAGCTCATTGTAGCTCGGAGGTTGTTGCTCAGTTACGTTACCTTGCTTACTAGCTGTTGGTCCTTGCGTCGTCTGTTGGTAAATGTTGGTAGTTTCATTGCGTGGTACCACAGAGAGAAAGGGTGAAGCCGCATGCTGCAACGTTTGGTCTGTCATTGGTGTGAAGGGTACCTGAGATTCTAAATAAATAAATTCTGGCGTCGTATCAGGTTGTCGGTGGACTTCCAGGGCATCTTGTGCTGAGACGTTCCTTTGATTCCTGGTACTTGGAATGTGAGCATCAATGCAGTCATCCATCTGATGATGTATTTTTGTAGTAAACTGACAGGCATAGGCATCTGTGGCAGGGATCAAATATGTAATTGATTTAGTAGTTTTGTTACAAGTAGCTTATTTTTTTACAAGGACCATTCATATTCTTGTCAATGGATCATGATCATTTGATTGTAATGCAATTATGCAACTATGTGAAGGAAGAGGAAGTCACATAAACACTCTGCCGGGATTGTTTTGTTGGCAGTTCAGCCACATAACGCGCCCATAGCAATAATCACGATACTCTCGTTCTTAAGTGCCAATAATTGGTGCACGAAGAACTAGAATGGTACTCATTACTCAACGGGGTATTGCAATAGTTTCAGTATCAGAGGTTTCGTCAGGATTTCCCGATAGTGTCTCAAAGCTCTTGGGGGAGGGATTAAAATGAGAGCCCGAAAGACTGGGTTGATGGTGGTAATGGAAGGTAGCAATGAGGAAATTAAACGAAAGTTTGCTATTCAATCGCATTCCATGAAATAACATATTTTATCACAATATACGTACTTCATTTACCAAGTTTCGCGCTAACCTACTGCTTTTCCACAAAATTTTGGAGATGATGCATGAGCGTCTGCTTTTATTGTGAGCAACAGCAAATGAACTGTCAGGGCGGCTGACCAAGGCCCAAGCAAAACTGAGTCTGGAGGTTTGTCGTATAAATCTCTCGACATCTTTACCGCAAAATAAGTAGAAGAGAAAAGGCGGTCTCTGAAACTGAAGATGGAATACCAAAACTTAAAAGAAAATTGTATGTAAGGCTAAAAGATGGGAGCTGTAGTTTCTAGTATTATAATTATTTGGAAGATAACAGAGAAAAAGCTACAGCACGCAAAGCAAGCCAAAAAGTTTTGGGTTAGTATTGACGGATTTTTATTCTTGAGAGCGAATACAAACCGTCGGGAGCGACTAATCGCCGTCCATGATCATCTCACAATATCATAAGTACTATATGGCTCCCCTAGAAAAACTGAATGAAAACCACTAGGGGCAGTCTTGTCGGATAGCCGGGGCGTCCTATCCTCACCCAAGTGTTGTAACGAGTCACCGTTAGGTCGAGTCACAAGTCAAGTCAAGTCTATGGTGGTCAAGTCGCAAGTCAAGTCATTCGTCACATTGCTCAAGTCAAGTCAAGTCGAGCACTTTTTCAAGTCAAGTCAAGTCAAGACAAAAGCCAAGTCAAGTCAAGTCAGACATTTTGGTCGAGTAAACTCGAGTCAGTTGCTGGTGCCAACAAGTCAACGCAAGTCACACTATCACGTCCGTATGGGATGTTTGTACTGAGAGGCATTTAACATGTGTATATATGGGACCTACAGTAATCAAATATTATGTGTGATGTCACAATGCATTCATATGGCATTCAGATATCAACAAATATTTCGAAAGCTGTACAGGAAAATTTATGAAGTGGCAAAATTGATGATTTTTATTTCATATTTTCAGAACTTGACAGAGATTTGGAGTGATCAAAAAACAACTGCAATGTTAGAGTAAGATTTGGGAAGGAAAAGCTATGACAGTAAATAAGGAATCTAGATCCTAGCTTTGCTGTAAGAAGAAAATCAGTTTAGACCAGCACTGTGCTGGTTGGGAACACTGGATTTTCAATGTGTCGTTGTAAGGACGGCCGTGTATACAGTGGCGGATGCAGGCCGTGGCGCAACAGGCCTGCGCTCCCCCATTGGCCGTCATGCGTGAAAAAAGCTGAGGAAAAAGAAAAAAAAGAAAACGCTTCAAAATGTGTCAAATATAGCACTGTTTTGCATCTCAGCCCTCTTCCAAAAGCAAGTGCGAGGGGGACACCCCTCCCTTTAGAACCATCATCTCCCATTAAAGAAAATGGCCGACTCTCCAAAAACTCAGGGACGTGTTTGCAGACCAATGTGCTCGGGATAAATTAAACCGTGGTGATAGGTTGAATCTCTTGGATTCGCTTTAAAATTCTTGCGTGATGTGGGAGGATATTGCCCAGTAAAGAATAATTAAGCAACTTTCTCGTGATGTTTTAATAGGATACCCAAAGGTTTGAGTTCAAATGTTTTTGTGACCTTGTTAAATAACAAGCTATAGAATGGTATGCTATCGCTAGATGCGTTTCGCCCCGAAAGATTATTTTCGGGGCTCATCAGTAGCAGGATATATAGTTAGTAGGCAATGATGCCAGGATGTCACGTAAAAACGGGGAGGGATATTATCCAAATGAAACAAATAGAATTCACGGTAAAATTCCAAGTGTCAAAATGAATAATTGTAATTCTCAGAATGCCGGTAGGGCGTTTCAACTTTTAGTGGCTGGCTTGAGAGAGTTACGGTATGATAGCCCTTTTCGATATAATCTTACCCCGGTGTTATACGCGGGGCCGACAGGTGGGTCGGAGTTCCTATTAAAGTTGTAATGATGTTATGGTAATAATGTTAGGGGATAAGGGACGGCTATAAGGCAGACTTGGCCGTGATCCAGTATGATTTTGCGGGAGGATTCAGAGGGAAATTCCCTGAATATCCGCGGAATTACCAACATGGAAAAACTAGTATGGAACTTTGAGTTAGACTTCGAATGACAGCACGGAGGTGTTAGAAAGGAGACTGTTTGAAGCAATGATCGTTTCAGATAGTAATTTTGTCCTCCTCTCTAATTGTTATCTCAATACCCTTATCATCCAGGATCAATGATGCATTATCAATATGACCATGAGAAGACTCACCCCTTACGTTGAACTTATTAACTTTTCGTTGCCAGCCGTCACTTTAAAGTCCACTAAGAGTTTCGTTACAACATACTTTTTGAATGCAAATGATGAAAAATTTGCTAAAAACTGAGAGAATGTACAGGCTTGAAAAATGTTTCCAGCACATCACGTATTAAAATAGTGGGCCACACTAAAGTACATTATGAAAATGTTTGTTGCCAGCAGTTTTACTAAAAAACATAGTTACGGTTTGGTAATTGGTGGAAACAAACCTCACTTCAAAGCACGTATAAACAATGAAAATTGTCTTGGGATTGCGTGGAAAAGAAAGGAGGAGATCATTTTAAAAAGGGTTCAGGCAACAGGGACTTAGCAATAGGAACAAAAAGACCTATCAGTCAAATGGTGGTGCCAGAATAGAAAAAAATTAGTTTCAAGACAGTACATATTGTCTGACAGATTTGGTCGTAGTAACTCCTTCCTGACACCTTCGTGATGACAGTGAGCTGACAGTGACCTATCACCGAGCTCATCACAGTTTGCCATTCAGAAGGTATAATTATCATATTTTACGATGAAAGAAATTTTGCATAAAGACAAAACGTAAATTTTTGAATGAATTTGTGGTTAGAGTAATTTTAGTTTCAAATGCATATAGTCATCACGTCACTCGGGAAAACTATTTGTCATAGTAAAACGATAAGGGTGTGGCCCCTGTGCCCCCAAGCTGGCCTGGCAATATTTTTTTGAAAACTTCTTTATGCAGAGGTCAACAAAGTTATTATAAAGAGAAAAAATGAATAGACTCATACTTTAATAATTTCATTTGAAATATTTACACAGGAATAAAAATCTCGAACAACGAAGAGTGCCTGCATCAGACCAAGGATCATCCAGAAGGCAACACTGTTTGCGCAACATGTTGCTTTTCGATCGAAACCACAGAGATCGGTGATCGTATTGGTCCATGCCTGGCATGCTGTGTACATAGTCTGATATGAAATGCTTCAACAGCAGTGAGTGCGGATTTGTAGAACTGCCCAGCATGGCCCGTTTGTTTTCAATTGACAACTATACTACAGTTATTCAGTGCGGGTATTGATCACACCCGGGTGCTGTGTGTTGCGGCCACGTCTACCTCGCGATTTGAGCGAAAACAGTACCCAAAATTGTGCACTTTTACAAAACATCAGAGTCGCGTCAAAGAACTCGAGTTACAGTAGGAGACTCGAGTCATTTTGGCTGATGACCAAGTCAAGTCAAGTCATTTTGGCTGATGACCAAGTCAAGTCAAGTCAAATATGCGATTCTAGTCGACTCGAGTCCGAGTCACTGACTTGACTTGTTACAACAATGCCTCACCCTGGAACCACCTCATGGTAAATTTTCATTGGATCCAGTTCAGGAAGAGACAAAATGTAAGCCCGATGTGGGCTAGGCTATATGAGGCCCCATTGAATTTTACACCCAACACTCAAACGTATCCATATTAAGCCAGCTCATATTTCCCATATAGGATATTTCTAAAAAGCATGTTGGCCAATGAAATCTCGGCAAAATGTAAGCATACTGGTCAGCAGTTTATGGGTAGAATTTGAGCCATTCCATAAAGGAAGCTTACAGGTTGATATGGAGTTTCAGTATATGGGTCAATAGCAGGCTGCCTCATTCAGCAGTTTAGGAATGTTATGAGATCCTTTTTGTATTTTCTCGCACCAGTCATACACTTTGAGCCATTTATATGCAATGTTCCCGGTCAAAATTAGAATTTACACTCTGGAGGAGAATATTCAGCAGCCTTGCAATGTGCTTTTTTCCTCGAGTCCCAACAAAGCAACCGCTATCTTGGATTCTCCATTAGAGTTAAGCTTCATTTGAAAGATGACTTGACCTAGGTACAGAGATTAGCAGTCCAACTTAATAGTTAACGCAAAAAATTCCTACGCTAATGTAACTGCCACGTGATTATTATGCAGACCATCTTCCATAATTAATATGTTATGAAGGCCTAGTCTATTACAGCATGAAAAGTTTTTTGTGTGCCCCTATCCTCAAACAGCAAAAAGAACCTCCTAAAAGTGATTCCGCCCATATGCAAAGCATATGGGCTAGTCAACAGGCATGCGCCCACATTCAGAGGCCCAGATTTCCCCATATAGTAACCACATGCGTCAGCACATGGCGATGCCACATAGGATAAGGGCTACTCCAAATACTTATCAAATTCAGAGGCACAAGCTTCATCCATATGAAACCCATGTGGGCCAGCCTACACCATGCCCACGAGTAGTTGTAGGCCTCCCACATGACACCCATTTGGGCCAGTCCACACATTACCCACATACAGTAGCCCAGGTTTTGCCCCTAGGAAATCTAAATGGGCCATTCCATACCTTGCCTTGAGAGGAATGTACCCATTTGTCCACCATGTGTATCCCATTTGAAATCCATATGTGCCAACTTATGCACGGCCCAGGTTAACCTATGTGAGCCCCATGTGGGAACTGGGATATATTTGAGGTAATTCACGCCGAGAAGCCCAAGTTAAATTCATATGGGCCCGTACTGACTTACTACCTGAAACCCCAGTTCAAGATAATTATAACGATTGAGTTCGCGCAATGTAAGAACGAGATACGTCCTCACGCATAGGCGTATGAGGTGGGTGCATGTACTAGAGGGGTAATTCTTCTCATGTTATACTTGATAGTAAATTAGGAAATTTTTCAGGGAAAACTCCCTTCGCCCCTATCTTAACTGTCTTTCAATATGCCTATGGTTACACGGGGAATTCGTGCATAGAATTTTGACTTGGTGATGATACAAAATGATGGAATGATCACCGAAATTTGATCATAGGAAATCAATGAGATTTTGTGGCCATACTTTTGAAACTTCATGATTTTAATCTATTGAGACTATGATCAAATGACAAGAATGTGCAAGTACTATATGGTATAAGATCATTTGCTTCCCACAAAATACCCTTTTTTGCCAAAAGAAATGCATACTACATATGAGGCATGGATTTAAAAATCATACACAGGGCGTACAAGTGAGTGGTAGCTTAGTAGTTCTACTGAATTGTGCTAGTGAACCAATCACTAAACATAACAGATGTCCCGTCCATATCACCTTAAAACAGCTCAACATGAATGGTACTTATCAATATAAAACCCACTTAACCTATTATATTGCTACTCAAAGATTGATGAAAATAGGTAACTCACCTTTTTCATTCGTTCCGGTCATGATATCCCTAATCCTGACTTCAGTTTAAAACATCAATGCTACACAATATAGTTCATATGAACGCAACAACAACTTTCATTGAAAGAACACCATAGCCTTTCTACAACTGCACTTTTCCAAATACGATATACACTGTAAAATATGCATTTATGAAGTATTATTATATTGGGATGAATGACGGAAGGACGTCGATCGTCACGATCAAATCAAATCAACAGAACCTGTTTTAGAGAATAACAAAGGTCTCAGACAAGCTCGAATACAAAGGTAAGCCAATTTAATGTAAACTTTGGCAGTTATTTTACGAAAATAAACTATCAAGAATTTCATTCGAACGCACAAGGGATCGTGTCTCAAGTTAAGGAAAGGTTGCGTCTGATTCAACATTATTACTCAAATTTTAAATTTTTGTATTTGAGATATTAATGCTCTCCATTGAAAATACTATCTACTGTGACCCAAACCTCCTGATTGCAATCTCCATTGCTTCAAATGCCAGCTATGTTATCCTTTTGCCATAACACCTGATTGCAATATTAGAGTTATTTCAGAGTAGTTTCTTGTTATGATATCTTAATAGCAAGAAACTACTGCATCTTTGAAAACGTTTGGGTAATATTTTACTTCATATTGCTACAGAAAGGTAATACACTGAATTATACCCCCGCCCCCGCCCCCAATTTCAATATCATTGATAAGCACTATGTTATTATTTTTTTCAACTGAACAGGATATGCGTAAGTGGGCATTTGTTTACTTCTTATTGGATATTTCAGTAATACCATTAATTCATACGAATAATTTGGTGCCAAAAATGTGAAGTAAATAATCGGAACCAGATGTGCATTAAACTTTTCCATTTCTATTCATAAGGGAATTCCAACAGTGGATAGAATTGACTTTGCTGAGTTATCAATCTCATAGTGATTTTGTGTGTGATTTGGGAGTTTCCAGTAGTATCGTCTCTTTTTCTTTATTCACTTTTCACAATCCACGAACATATCCTTAGCTTCACAATTACTGCAAAAAGGTGTGGGGATTAAACTTAAGGCAATTGTTGTAAAAGGTAGATGCACTAGACACAAAAACAAAAACTAAACAAGGAGAGCACAGAAAGACAGAGAGAGGAAAGTCAAAAGAGAGAACAAGGGGAAAGAGAACCAGATGTAGTGTTAAAGTAGGCAGTGAATATAAAAGAAGATATACGAATAAACCCAACCTATGTGTTAAATAAAATGTCTTCAATTGTTTTGCAAAACTTGTAACGAAATTTTTCTCTTTTATACTATGAGTAACTTTATTCCAAAATAAAGCACAAAGTTTCTATCAGATTTTCTGTTCAAGTCCGTTCAGGAGTAGACAATATGGAGAGAAGGCAATTGTCTTGTAAAATGATTATGAAATATGATTGAAACGACATATCAGACTTTCACGGAAGGAAACCATGGATGGTTATTTAAAGACGAAGGTATCCAGCTGCAAAACCCATAAATCAAAAACGGACAAATTTACTGATAACTTATTATAGGTGGGAGATAATTCAGGATGGAACCGGATGTAAGTCATAGTTAATTCTTTTGCAATAGACATGTTCTTTTCAAGTGTGTAAAATGAGTATTACCGTAAAGGATATTACAAAACGTCAAATGAGGGAAAACCAGAGTGCATAACACGATGAATGCAAGGCCTTCTTTGGAAGTAAAAATCTAAAACCTGGGAAAAGGCCAATAACTGGGGATACTTCAAAGCAAAAACTGTAAATATGGGCTTCATTATATAACTGCTGATCAAGCAGAACCTCAAGAAATTTAGTGGTTGGAGTTTCATGAATGTGTATATCATTGAGACTGGATATGAGCTTTTGATGAGTCGTTGGGGGGGGGATAACAAAACTCGTTATGCTGACATATAAGGTAAGTTTATTAGGTCTAAACCAATTAGATATTTTACATAAGTTACATAAGCCATAACTCAAAATAGTTGAAAATGAGGCAAGATTACTGCTTTGAAATAGGATACTTGTCTTCAGCACAGAGACAAAATTTCAGCCTATGAGGGCAATTAGGGATGTCATGAATGTTCAGCAAAAAGAAGAGGACACGACCCAGTATGAAGGCTTGCGGTATACTACATGAGGTGAGACTATTTAAACATGCGCAGTGCTTACGAGAAAAAAAAGAATTTTAAAGTTAAATGTAGTGCTTTGCAAAATGATATTATTTCATATGTAAAAGAGTGTGGTTAACCTTATCAATACCTTTTGACAACTGTGCCGCAAAAACTAAGGTTAGCTCTGTATGTTGTCTCTGGCAATAAATCAGTCACATCTAGATTAACCATAACGGTGGAACGATTGTTTTCTCAAAACTAAAATTGCTCATTGTGAGTGACGAACGTAAATTTTGTCCAAAAAGAATGTAGTTCTAGATAAAATAAGCTTTTTGAGAATCCTAGAAAAGACAGGAAAACCTGAAATAAGTCTTTTGTTAGATAAGTTGCAGGACTCATCGCCTTTAAAAATAGGGGTGTCTCTAACATTGTTTGCAGGGTCCAGAAAAAAGCCAGTTATAAACGATAAATTGAAGATATGAGCAAGTGGTTCTGCCATGTCAAGGGAAATAGTTTTAAGAATATGAGCAAAACATCATCGCCAGCTTCAGTAGAGTTACTTCGAAATTCATTTATGACATTGATTATTTAAGGACTGTTGGGGAATAATGATAGGGAATGGTCGTTTAAATCCACTTAAAAGTCGGTAGGTTTGACATTGCAGTCACATATCGATCCGTTATTAGAAGGACCGACCTTTTCAAAACATTTGTCAGACGCATTTGTCATTTTATCATTATCTGTCAATTTGCACCCTTAGTACATCATATTTCTACTCTTTTGGTAACCAGATTTTCCTTTCATTAATGCAATCAGTAATTCCAAACTTTTTGGAGGGCTATTTTGATTGTTTCTAAATAAACTAACATAGTATGGTTCCTAAGTTTTTCTGATTACGGTGGTGTATAATTTGTTGATTGTGTTAGATGTATATTTCTCCCTATTTTTTGTTTTAAATTCTCATGCATATCTCGTATAAACTATTTCTATGTTGAATTGACTTAAAATCTACCTAGAAACTAAAATTATAAGAATACATATTTTAGAGTTTAGAAAACAAGTTTTATTCAACCATTTCCCTCTTCATAGCTTTCTTCTTAGCTTTCATAGCTTTACTGAGGTATAAAATATTGAAATTTATTCACTTAACTTGAAAAAAGTGAATTGTGCACTAATTTGTGATGTCCGTCTGGTACAACTCACATTACCTGGTTTTGTTTCCTTTTGAAATTAAGATGTTTATATAAGCTTGGCCCGGAACATTTACTGTTCCGTTACAAAGCATGTTGTATGGAGAGTGTGTATAGCGCCAGGTCACCCTACAACAGTAATACAATGATCAATCTTTGGTTCTTCGAAAAAAGAAAGAGACGGTAGAGAGACGGTAATGTGGGGAGTACAAAATGACTTCAGAAATTATTACGCAATCTACCAGCTAAAATTGAGTGACTAGGCTTCAACATTTTAAATCTCAGCTAAGGAATGTCCTGTTAAGATGGGAATTAGACCATTTGGATGCATTTTTCAAGCTTTGTAACTTACATTTTTGAAATTTTATACTTTAAATACCTTTTAAATATAACTTGAGTGAGCCAAAGAAAATTGTGATGACATTTGCTGGCAATTAACCCTTTAAGTTTTTTCGGTATTTAATTTGAATTAACCAGAAATAACAGAGTAACTTTATGCATGATTTAACCAAATTTAAAAGAATATTTTCTACAAAGACCTATATATCATATGAAAGGTTAGGAAATGTAAATTTTGATGACGTCATTTTTTGCTCATTAATATGCAAATTTATGCTGATGACGTCATTTTTTATGTTTTTCTTTGTTTTTTTTTACTTATTTTTAAAAAAATGGAGGGGGGAGTTATGAATTTTTTTTTTTTTTGTTGCATTTTACATTTAATTCTCTCTTCAATGATGCAGAGTTTTTTCCAATCGGACCTATATTGAGCGAGATATGACAGTTTGAAAATTTACCCAAAATGTACTTTTGAAATCCTTCTCCCCACAACCTATAACTTTCAGGACATGTTTAGTGAAGTCTTAGGGTTATTCTAAAACAATTTGAAGCTTCATAGCATTTTTTTCAGGGCCCTGGAATTTTTTGAAATGAAGGGCTCTTTTCGCAAAGTTTTTGGCAAAATTTTGACATTTTTGAACAATAACAAATTTTCAACTCAAATTTAAAAAAAAATATGCAATAACACTCCCCTAAAAATTATATTTATATCAAAGATCTTTTCAAGGGCTTCCTTTTGATACTAAAACAAAGTCTCTAGGAGGTAGGGTTGTAGAGTTATGATTTTTGGAAACTTGTAAGTTTTGGGGCTTAAATTTAAGCCATAATGACTTAAAGGGTTACGTTCTATATGTCTGAAGAAGACTTTGTTTCACAGATTAATGTGAAAATGGCAATAAATGGTTACAATCTACATTCCCATTTATAACTCCAGTAAAGAATTCGACAATGTCATGTTTCTTTTGGAATTAGTTGGATCGTCTTCCCTGGCATCCTTGTCATTTTTGTAACATAAATATACAGATGATCATGAATATCAGGTCAGTCATCAACTCTTGGGAAGATCAGAAGCAAATCGGTAATGAATTACGGGGCGAAATTGACGAATCATGGGCATTTCTACAAAACTCGTTTTACGTGTAAGTTAAGAAGGTTACCAAAAGCAAAGGTATTCTGAGCCCAACAGTTGCTTATTTTCTGTACCTTAAATTAAGAACTGAGGATGCGTTGTTAGAGTATGAATCAGTTTAATACGGATGCCACTGCAGATGTAACATTATAGTGAAGCATCTTGCATTCTTGATTTTAGAATTGATCCTACTGGATTGATCAATGTAAATTAGGTAAATTGCCTAAATATTTTGTCTTTGTTGAGAGAATTTTCTTCAAAGGCTATCTCAAACATGTCATTTACCAGGTTAATTACACACATTTAAGAAGCTTTCTTTCTTTGAACACTCTGGAGGTCGCCTAAAATACATTTTGAAGGTCCATGCCTTCCCTTGGTGTCAAAAGCGCTCTCCAATGCATTCCTTAGTTTGGTTGTAGCTAAGTATAAAACCGAGAGTAACTGACCCTACAGAGGGAATGGTACAGGAGAAACCTGTTGAGACTGCAAAAAGAAGGGACACAATCTTATGTAAGTATGAATGCCCACATTTGTAGTAAAAAACCATCCACCCCAGCTAGAAACCATCTTTTTCGTATACTTTTAGAGAAGTAACTTTGCGGGTGTCCAGTTATTGACATAAATTGTAGTGTGAGAACCAGCCGCGAATATTCTACAAAGAAATTTGTAGATTTTCTACTAATGTAATTTCATTAACGACGTTCTCTAATTGATAGTTTTTCTTGTTTTTGATACACAAAGCTGTATAGTGTTAAAAACCACTTGATTAATCTCAGAACAGAACACTCAGTTCAAACTGTCAATAATAGAACTCTACCCTTTTGCAACAGTATACTTTCAAAACATTTTTAGTAATATTTAGAATGAGTACATTGCAGAGTTTTAACATATTTTATTTTCTCACCTCAGTTTGAAGTAAATGCCTATATAAGACCGAAGTGCACATACGCTTATAAGCCATAAATATAAAGTGCAGTCATTTACATTATTGACAGGCAGCCATACTTCATATGTTTTCTCCTTGCCCTGATAATAGACGTTTTCGGAAATGTTTCAACGCAATGCATTATGGAAGTGGGTCAAAGGTGAAGTGTACCAGGCTAATAATGTGCTTGTGTGTTTTACACTAGTCAGGGTACCCCTAGGGCCTTACTAGTTATACACATGCAAGTTGTCATTGTACACCTTGACTGGGTGACCCGGCCGGAGCACCGAATTTCCAAAAAACGTCTATTATAGGTGACTTTGTTGTCCTCATTTTCCTACTTCCGAGCAGAACATTGTATTCCCAGACTATAGCTTAATTGAAGATTATTAGTATTTTTTTTTATTTTTATTTATCCGTAAGAACTTAACCCTGATTAAGCCCTGATGACATATTCACATCCAGTACTAATGTCAAATTTGCTAGGGAGACCATTCATGGAGAAGGAACGTTTTTTAAAAGTGCTCTCAATCTCCTTTTAAAGCATTAGTCCAAAAAAAGTGAAGCTGCCTTGAGTTAGTGTGTGAAATGTTCGTATCAGACAATAGCTAATAGCTAAAGATAATGTGACTAATCCAAGCAAAGTATAAAACCACTACAATAATGCTGCTAATCCACCCAATCGATGTACATGTTATTGATATTATGGCGTGAGTCCTCGCACTGCCCGGATCAGTCGTATTCCCAAGAGACTAAGTAATAAAGAGAAATGTATGTAATACTAAAGTAGATAATACAATTTCCATACGTAAGTGCAAAGTAATTTATACTTAAATGCTTTAAAAATATAAAAGATGCAAAATGCACTGTAATCAATGTTTTGTCAAAATGATATCTGAATCGAAAAACTACGTAAGTTGCTCATATGTGACAACTTTCTGATGATATCTGACAGTTACCACATTGTGGTAAAAATAATAATTGTGCTAAAAATAATTTAGTCACCAATTAATCAGCAAGGTATCACATTGATCAGAACTATGTCAATTCGGGAAAAATTAGTCGAATGCTGTTGACTGTCACGAAAAGTCGATGTAGCTAGCATTTTGACTAATTTGTTTTTACAATGTGTTAACTCAACGAAAAATTTATTTTTTAAAGGAAATGCAATTTGTCTACAAAAATACAATGTCGGTAATAAATTCAATTGAACAACCTTAGTTCCACTTAAATCAAATATGCGAACTTTGGTTACTGTAATACTGAAAGTTGTGACTATAAATATGTATGTTTATATATACATGCATATATATACATATGTATAATATAAATATACATATATATATATATAAATAGATGAAAATCCGAAGAGATAAACAAAAGATGGACATTAGAGAGTACCGTTTTTATTAATGTCAAATATTTCCGCCCCACCTGGGGCCTTCCTCAGTGACTACTGAAAGCTTTAAATCCAAACACGTTGACAGATTGCGTGTGAAAGTGAAATTACTTGAGCGTAATAAAATGAATATATATATAAATATATATAAAATAGGTCGAGTTTAATAGATAGAATGTGGTTCTATATTCGATGTTCCATAGGTCGAGTTTGGTAGATAGAATGTGGTTCTATATTCGATGTTCCATACTCGACCTATTGAATATTCATTCCCGTTTCGGGACTTCCATGGAAACAAGGAGAGAAAATTGAGTCAAGCGAGGTATTTGTAACCTGTTGTCTCGTCTGAAAATCACGAGCCGTGATATCTTAGTGGGTTAAGGTGCTGCCCGGAAAGCAGTTGATGACGGGTTCAAATCCTTGGTACGGTTCAATTTTTCTCTCTGGTATTTTCTTCCAACCTTTCCTTCCTTGATAAGGGCAATGTTCTGTGTTAGGATTGGTTTAAATTTAGATCGAAAATAATACTATTTACACCTTTGACCTATATATATATATGCAAAGCTGACTCCACAGGGATTCGGACGTGGGACTTTCCCCTTGCTAGTGCGGGAGCTCTAAACACTGAGCCAAGAAGCCAAGATGATTTGGCCTTTCTTCAAATACCATATGGAACACTCGTAATTCACCTCCTGAACAGGCACCTAATTTTGGAAGAGCATTAGTTCTCCTTTGATGCAAGCCTGAAAACAATTGTCAACCCGCCGAATGGATTGACCATTAGGGGGAAATTTCTTTATCACGATAAGTTTAGGACGAAAGAAAAACAATAAAATACATATAAGCATATATTTCGCCATCATGTAAAATGGTATACATGTACGTAAATGCAATGGCCCCTCAGCCGTTTTCCCATAAAACAGTGTGTGAAAACGATAGGGAGAGGCATTTTCCCCTAATGGCAATTTCCCCCAAACGTTGATTTTTTTCAGCAAAAATTTCCCCTTTTTCCACAATAAGGTTTATACATATATACATATATATATAGACATATATATATACATATATGTGTATATGTGTTGAGTGAAATAGTCTAGAACCAACAATATTTCTCGGCTACCTGGTAGGAGGGATTCACAGACACCACCAAAGTAACGCATATGTAGAATAGAAAATAGAAAGAACATATGCTTTACTCACTATTGCAGCAAAGATTATCCCAGGTATGGAACAGCAAAACGTGCAAAAACAGCAAAACGTCCCAATGATTGCCATAACTAGTGATGTGGTGGCCAAAACTTGGGAAGTATTTCTTTGTGGAACAGAACTCACCAACACAACGTTAGACGTCTGCACAGAAGGAACAAATGCATATATCAGTATATAGCTTACGACAAATGAAGCGTCACACAATTGATGAAACCCACTTGGTAGAGGTTTCGCAAGAAGTAAAACCAACGTTTACTATTTCCGTAAGAGGACTCTTTGGCCCGTCAAAATAATCCTATCAGTATTATGATATTGAATCTTCCATGGAAATGTCACCAGGAAATAACGTAATCGGTGGAAACATATGGTGTACTACCATAACGCAATACTCATATATTCGAGCTGCAAGATGAAGAAAGGAATCTGATAAACAGCCAAAGCATGGTCGTATGCCTCATCTTTGTAAATGGTGGAAACTTAAATGTTTTTGTATTTTTTGCCGTTAAGTTTAATAGGGATGCAAGAAACTTTACCGTAGGTTGTGGCTGTGCAGTAACAATTAAGTTACTTTGGTAATTTGTTTGCATTGGTTGGCTCCAGGGTTGTGGTTGGTTAACCTGTGGCTTAAGGTTGTAACCAAGATTCCCTTTATCATACAGTTCATTGTACGCTGGAGGATGTTGTTCAGATACAGGGCCATGGTTAATAATGGGTGAATGCGTGATGTGTGGAGAGCAGCAGGTGTTTTGATTCTGTGGTACCTCGAAAGTAACTGGTAAAGGTGGAGTCTGGAGTCCTTGGTCTGAGATTGGAACGTAGGATGCCGGTGGATGCTGCTTTTCTTGAAGTATTCCTGGTGTAAAAAATTACTATAAACGTTGTAAGCATAATTGCCGTCACGAGTTGACTGTGTTTGAATCTGACTACCAACATGTACTCGCTACATGCCTTACGAGATTCACCAAGTTTCAATAATAATTTATAACGTGTTATAGATAAAGTATAACCTTCAACTAAAGAACATGCCGTATATTGTCTGCTTCAAATTCCCATCCTCAGACTTCACAATCTACTCATTCTTCTCCGTCTAAATGAAAAACACTTGTTTTGGCTTAGTTAAGGAAAGATTACTTATCAACCACTAATCGGCTCCCATCACTTGCTTTGCATAAGGCATGAATATTAAGTTCATTAGTGTATTTATTATTCAAGTTGATCACTAGCTTTCATAACAATTTCCTCTGTTTTCTAAATCCCATCATATGTATTTTCATCTACACATTATGTTGCATTTTGTTATCTCTATAAAATACTTATGAGAGATATATTTAAATTGAATTGCTGATCACACAGTTCACTTCCTTCCTTCATAAACGTCTATAACTATCAGGAGGTTGTAGTTTTCCTTGCATCATTAAATCCAAGAAAAGTCGACTAGGTGTTGTAATAATTTTAATATTCAGAAATAATCACCGTCACAGTCACGACGTCAGAAACATGCATGTGCACATATTCCAACGCTGCTGGATAATGTTTCTTTCAGATCTAAGAATGATCACCAAAGAGATAAGTGAAGCTTTCTATCACTTCTTACCTTTTTACTCTTTCATATTTTCGGAAAGCACTTTCTTCTCCCTAAACCCCTAATGTATACCAGGTTGAGTTTACTACTGACTTAAATCTACGTTTTGAAATTAACGTTTTTCTTTATTAACTTGTTCATTTTGCTTCGAGAAAGCTTTGATTTTTTTCCTCTCGTAGTTTACAGAGTTAAAAAGCACCTCTATATTATTCTGAGTCGTTTATTATATATATATATACATATATATATACATATATATATATATATAAATATATAGACCTGTATGTAAGTATTATTATTATTATTTGAATTGGAGAATTACATTTCCGCACCTAAGGAAAGTCGCTGTAGCACTCTTACTTCCTTGTTCCTGGTTTTCATATTTTACTGCCTGCAAAACATAAACAAGTTCTTCCACAAATTGCCTCACGTCGTCTTTTATTTATTTCACACTTATGGCGGCCATGCTTTAGTGGAAAACATACTTTAGCTATCAGAATAAAATGATGAATAAATAAAATGCACTTTTCCACAGACAATAACTGGCAGAAGTATATTATAATCGTCTACAGAGTGAGACCGATCCCGAAAGCACTCGTTTTCTAGGCATTACACATGGAAGCAAACAAATGAAGCCAACCGGTATGTACCCAGTGATCATTATAACTGCAAACACATTAACATGAATCAAACAGAGCACAGCAAAGCATCTCTTGTAAATGCCAGATAATT
>WURT03644624.1:9402-29023 GCA_009936505.3 Holothuria glaberrima | reverse complement strand
AAAAAAAAGCAAACAAGAAAAATGCAAAAAAGTTACGTTTCAGCCTAGCCTATAGGTGGAATAGGTGCCTAAAACATATCGCAACGGTCCGCTGAAAGCACATTGTGGTTGGCAGCAACCTGTTCTCTTAACAAGGACAACACAAATCCTTTTGAAAAGTGTAAACTGGCCTACAAAGATGAAATAATTATTGTTTTCCTTGACGACTGGCAATATCATGGCAATGGGTAAATTCATCCCAAAAGTGTTTGAAGAGTCGCAGACGACAACAACCATTATCGTCACATCTTGAAATCCCTTTCAAGTGATATAGAATTGAAAAGAGCAGGACAGCGGGGGATTATTTTCGGCAAACCACATAGTGTCAAAGGAGGGAGAAGTGTATGTACTCCATCCGTAACAACTCCCTGGCTAGACCAATTGTTAACCAAAAACCAAGACATACTTAATTAAGACAAAACAAACGAATCTCAGCTAAATAAACTAAGTTGGGAAAGACTGGACCACACCGAAACATTCTGAACGATCTTGTGAAAGGTAACGGTGATGTATTACATACTAGCCATGTGGATGATTTACACCACGTCGTGAACCTTCTTGTTCCTTAGGTAATGTTTAGATCATTTGAGGTCGTCGGAAGGCAATCATTGAACTTTTTGAAATCAATATTTGAGGAAACTAACTTCCTACTTTGTACTCTTTTCAAGTGAAGGGATTTTGAGCAAACGAACTTTCTTTTTTCTTGGAGTTTTAAGGTTATCTGACGTGATAAAAAATCTAATGAAACTTCAAAATATCTCCTACTTGACACAGTGCTGTAAGGAGGTATTTCCGGGATGAACAAATCCTAGTCCATTGTACTGAGGGAAGCTTCAAGTTCATTACAGATCTGACCTATATTTTAGTTTTGTATACGAAACATAGCAGAAAAACATACTTGACTACTCCTATTAAGAAAGAACAAAGACCCCTTGCGCAACATTACCTTGACATTAGGTCTATCATGCGTGGAAAAAGTTGTCAATAAAACTGGGATTAATGTACATTTCTAAAGAATGCTAAACTACTTTAATGATGATCATACTATATGAAGAAACTGAAAGTTTCGGCACACTGATGGCGACAGTTTCCTTCCGATGAGGCCTACCTTACACCTTTTATTGATTAATAGATTATTATTCAGTTCAATATGGCATTTAAGGTCAAAAATTCAACAGAACTCACGCACTGACGTCACGCGACGTCATTTTGGAGAATTAAAAAATTAATGAAGCATACTTGGAGCAAAATGTAGACACCTTCTTAGTAGACTTACGCACGAATGCGACCGGTACGCCAATCAGCTGTCTGCATTTGTCGGTGTAAGTTGTAGTGATATGCGCTTGCCTCCATCGGGGTGCACTTTCTGTTCAATGACGTCATATGCATAAGGTCTATAACTAATTGTAATCACCAGAAAGCCCCAAGACTTAGTTTTTCCTCGCCAAAAAGGGATGCTTTGTTGGACTGAGATTCATCCCTAAAATGTATACCTCTCTTGACTGCATCAGTTTTACAATGTTTTTACATTTTACCTCTGCTGACGTCATATGACCTTTAGACCGCACCAAAGTTTCAATAACAAAAAATTTTTAAAAGGTGTCTCTTGAGGGACTCAACGTTATCTCGTTAAACGTATAGATTTTTAATACTGCTATAGTCACAACATCCTTTACACGTGTTCATAAGTAGGTAATTTAAATTCGAATTATATCTATATCAGTTATGCTTGTGAAAAAATATGTGGGTTGCTCTCCATAACTTTATCTTTGGAATGGTAGAAAAATTCAACCTTTTTTGTTTTTTTGTTTGGTCACGAATCACAGAACACAATTTGGAGGTACCACCCAATGGCTATTAAGTTTACGATTGTTTTCGTAGTCTCACCGTTAATGACCTCAAATGACCTTCAACAAACCTAAAGTCTTCTGCATCTCTTAAAGTGACAAATGTACAAACCAAGTATGAAAAGTCTTTATCATTCGTGTCTTGAAATATCATCCTGTTATCAAGGTTTTCGGTTTTTAACCTCTCGTAGCCTTAAACGACCTCTGATCTCCATCGAAAAAAGGGGTCGTCCTCTTAATATGATAAGGTGGTTTACATGGTATGAAAAGCGTCCATCACTGCCAACTTGAGATATTATGTTTTCAAGTAGTTGTTAAAAATTTCATTTTACCTCCAGTTAACTCAGATAACCCTTGACCTCTACCAAAACCAGAAGGCTCCATCTTTTGACTAGAACGCATCCACATACCAAGTATGAAAAGCACCCATTCTGCATAACTGGAAGTATCATGGTTACAATATGTTCGGCTTATGACCTCCAGTGATCTCACAAGACCTTTGACATCTACCAAAACAATAGGTTTCTTTCCATGCGAATGATAATGCTATATTCCAAATAAAAGGAAGTATTCGTAATAGCTATCTTGGGATACCTTGTTTACAGGCCAAGGGTTACAAACACGCAAACATACATATACACATACATAACTTGCCAGAGTCTTTGCATAGATTCCTCTCGCCTTCGGCAAGTAATCAAAAATGGGGTATAAACCTGAGGGTGAGGAACCAGAAGGAGGGTGGATCTGAAGACAGAACAGGACAGAAATATTGCATTTTTGCAACTCAGGTATTCCCACTTGGGAAATTGGGGAAGAAGTCTTCTGAAGTCACAACATATTCCTGTTTCCTTCCATTGTATGGATATCTGTCCATGGTTCCTCCCCTTATTTTCAATCTCTTAAAATGTACCTAAGGCCTAAAATTGCATGGATATAAATTTTAAAGGCTGGAAAAGAGCGCCCGTCTTCATTTAACAGTTTAACTCCCATCTTCATAGTTTATTCTATTTTGCGATGTAAAATGTGGAAGTTTGTTACACCTCCTTCGAAAAGGATGATTATGTACCTATTTGTGGTTTCCTTCTTGTACCACTCATTTGAAATTAAAATACTTAAACGACCTTGGATTTAAAACTGTTTTCTTGCTTTGAATGTTGTTATGAGGGGGCTATACAGTGTTTGTACTCTAAAACAATAAGATTGATCACCTCTTGATACCACGTGTAGTGTCTTTAGGAAAAAACAAAGATAAACAAATACTGTAGTCCGAATAGTACAAAAAATGTGCAATCTACCATTTTAAATTGAGTGAGTAAACATAAGCATTTTGCATCTCACCACAGGAAAATCCAACGAAGACATGTTTGGATCATTGGATGCAGTAGGCGATACGTACATCACTACGATCCCGGAATTGATACCATGATGTTAGCCAAATGAAACCGGTGGTAAACAAACCTTTATTATTTGACCCGCATGTTTTGAACTCTCCTCCTCCCAGAAAAGTCAGTGTATGCATATGACAAATCAACATAATGTATGGTGTTTTAACAAAATATATAGTGTAAAAAACAGAACACAGGAGTGGATGGTGCTTTCCTTGCTAATAAGGCGTAATGAACACAATATTACACAAAGAGTTCTACAGATGGCTCAGGAGTGAGTCAAAGAACTAGAGCGAGTGTACCAGTGAGGTTAAATCTGTAAAGAATACAGGTGTAAACTTGATGAATATCTTAAGTCTGATAAAGTACCTAAGCCACAATGTTGCAAACTCCCATTACAAAATTAACCCTTAAAGTTTTTGGCGACTTCTCTAATTTACAGTACATGTAAAGATTATAGGTAAATTAGAAGGGATCACGAACATATGTTTTGAGTCATAACCAGTCAAACGCGCCCTACCGCTGGCACCTCCCTTTTAAAGAACCAGTAAACTACCCAGTATAAATTCAATACCACTGCTGTAATCAGAGTATTAATTTTATACAAATAGGGCTTCGATGGAATCCCGTAAAATGGTAAAATAATTTCAATTAAATGCAAACAAAAAGAGTAGACGGAGATCTTTGACGAGTGTCTCAGCTGCTAACGAAGAGAAGAATCCACATGACGGTGTGAACTATCTGACCCAGATATTCGATTTGGAGATAGGAATGGTAAATTGATAACAGTTAAGTTAGCTTCCGTCTCTTAGCATTGGAATTTATTTTTAAAGTTATGTAACAAACACGATTGAAAGCCGAGACCGTAGATACACTTTAAATGGGAATTTTTAATCCATAGTCTTAGGATTGGTTTTTATTAAACGTTTGGGTATTGCCGAAAGTCTAACACCGATAGGAACATTCGGAAACCAGTAGGCCAGCAAGTGGAAGAAACTTGATGAAAGGACGGCGAAGCTTTTCCTTACCCTGAAAATTAGGTAGATGGCCGTAATTCAAGAAGCAGTTTAAACCAGTGAGCAACAGTTAACGTCCTGCTAAAATAATATTAACTGGAATATTAAAAGTTCAAAACAAATACAGAATAAAGGCTTTGCAAGGAATTGTTTTATCCGGCTGGACGTGTAGCTAGTGTGTTCATTGGACAGCTTTGTAACTAGCCTTTAGAGATGACATTGTGTGTGCAAACTCAAGTTTGTTGCCTATCGTCCTCCCACGTTATTACACGAAGCCGACTAACATTATTTAAAACTCGTGACACTTACTACAAGCCGACCAACATTATTTAAAACTCGTGACACTTACATTTTGCATCAAGTTTACATTTTTAATTGCCTTTAAAGGTAAAAATCTGTCAAAATGTAGTTTTTCTTAAAATAAAAGTTGATGAAATTCGAATGCATCTGCATGAAAATCTAAAATTCTTCGCTTTTAAAAAATTATAACATTGTAATCGCAAAATGAGAAGACTAACAGGCAAAATGAAACATGGGTATGCTTTATAATTTTCAGGATAATGTGGCTTGAGATCATCATAAGAACTGGTCAAGCTTTCGACCATGTAAGGCAAATAACAGAAAATTGTCATGGAGCAAAATTATAACATTATATGACCGTCTAACAGGTCGTTGATGTATACCTCTTCACTCCAAATTATCTGTTCTTCTTGATGATAGAAGTATTCGAAACAAAGTTATACGTTCATGATAACATTTCCAAATAAATCTTTACAGTTATAAAAAAAAAAAAACCTTGCGGTTTATAAACGTATGAATTAAACAATAATCGTAAGTTTTAAATTTATATTCGATACATTTGAGTAAAAGTTACACTTGTTTTTGTTAAAATATCGCTGATATAATTCCACTGTACTAAAGCCTATGCTTATAATACGTACGTCTGTATACATTGCTTGCTTTACAACACTGCACTGTACACAAAGGAGACTACAGAAGTACTGCTGTTCACTTGCTTATATACCCATACATACCAAACATTCCAAGGTATTCTTACAATGTACTAAGTAAGTGCTTCCACAAAACAATTAACACAGGTGCAGTACCTAAATAGAAACAAACTGTATAACTATATACATTTCCAACAGTTTTATATATTTAATATAATGAGAAAGTGGTCGAGAACAAAGACTGATTTTGGGCAAGTTTGGTCATATAAGAAAGTGTTTTCATACACCAAATTGTCAGACACTCTCAAAAATGTTAGGTACAACCCGAATATTTCTTATCCAAATTGAACAGTTGATTCCTGTAGCTTGATTCCTAAAAATAGTAAAGGAATAGTCCAAGAAAATATAAAAGAGAAAACTACCCTTCAGTATCCTTTGTATTGATGTGACTAATGACCCATCTTTTGGATAAATCTTCCGCATAAGGGTCTTTGCAGGTGCACTCACCTACTGTTACTAAAATGAAAGCCGCAGAGTTAAACCTAAATTATCAAACGTTTGAGAACTTTTCTCTCTATTTCAAGATTGGACTTAGCTTATACGTAGACAAAAATATCAGAAGAACATCATCAAGGACTGTACACACTTGAGAGCATAATAAAAAATTGGTGCATCAAATCTGTATTTACGTGACTTCGGGCTGGGGTTTGGGTTTCTGATGCACAGCTTTGAACTGCCTCGGGGTCTCGTATGCAACCTGATTATGTCATGTATAATTCGTTCCAGTAGTATGCTAACCTAACTTAATTTATACCTTCAGATTCCCCAATATTTAACATATATATATATATATATATATAACAATCAGTGTTTGACGTAGTATGCATTAGAAAAGTTCCAAACTTGTTATAACGTAACTTACATGTACATCGATGGCACGCCCGACAAAAGCACGTTATTGTTAGGAGTTATTTTGTTTCTATTTAAAAGCTGAATAATTTTTAGTAGCTTGGTATGTCAGTACGTCTCCAGAAGCTTAACTTTTCCGACACGACTTCTCCTCTTTCAACTGTTTGCTTACATTCAGTACTTAACGGTCGTGTGACATGAAAATAACATGATTGGATATTTGATGTAAAAAGCATCAAATATCCAGAAAACAGCCGCAACTCCCAAGTATTGACCATTTTACAGGGTAATTTCTATTTGACACTTGTATCATGAATAAACATGAGCTAAATATGCAAACATGTGACATCGAAAGATGAACATACCATATATGGCTCATGTTAGACTTTGTTTTTTCAACCTTAATTTCAAGGACACTGGTGTTCTCCCCAAAGGGGCTTATTATAAAAGTTACAATTGTTTCCTTGAGAAATATTGATGTCTCTCACCAAACTGTAAACTATCTGATCAGTAATTAAGAGATAATTTATAAAGGGTTAACAAAAGAAATCTTAATACTGTGCAACACTTCACATCATTATTTTTGCATAGGCGATGAGTTTCTTCAGAAACCATCGAACTTTGAAGACGTATATTTTTGAGAACGGTAAAAGATATTGAAAAATTCCAACGGATCTTTCATTGGAGGACTTATTTGTTTAACTGACAAGTGAAACAGCTCTTTTTGATGGCATGTCACACGACCTTTAAAACGACCAATTAGTGACGAAGGTAGCTTTATTTAAGCTACTGGTTTCACGTAGGCCTATTTACATAATCTAACGCTATATAAGCCCCACATGGTTATACTCTGAAGTAAAACAAGTGGATCTGTGATGATTTCCTCTGAATCCTGCACCATTTGTGTTTTTAAAATAAAAGTAAAGTGAGACGGTTCCTCAAAACAATACAACGTAGAGAATGCCGAATTAATACATGTCTTAACACAGCTTCTGTACCCTGTGATTTTTTCATTTTGCATTCTGAGTAATCTAAATTTTGAAATGAAAAGTTAAAAACAGTTAAAATGTAAGTATACATTGTAATGTAGCTATAACGAAATCAACAGCATCAAATGGTGTACATTGAATCTGATAGTCTGGTGGATATCAGTAGTGTTACTAAGACCATGGTCTCCTTTACCTTACTAACCATTCATATGAATGAACTCGTCAAATTTTGGCCGTACGTTTTAACCTAAAGTTCTTTTGTGTCCACTCGTTATCCCGCAATAATGATATACTTAATAAGGGGGTTTAGCCAAAACAGTTTGTTTTCTTAAGGCTTCAGGTCAATGTTTTCTCGGAAAAAAGCCCTATGACATGATTCAACTCTAATTGTGAAGATACCCTTTTTCAAAAGAGCTGTGGATTGCTTCGTACCATTAGTACAATTAACAGAAGCGACGCATAACAAACCTCTACCCCACAATCCCTAGTAAGTGTTATATTTAAACAGGTTAATTCCAATATTCATTTCACAACACAAAGATTCGGTCCCATGAATTGCTTTGTATTTGTATTGTTGGTACTGTTGTTGTGCAATGAACAGAAACAACAACTTCCCTTGTAGGCAGATTGGTGTTGTATTCTGAACATTAGATGGCCAATACTAACGTAGAGACGAAGTTGTATCTAATGTATCTCCCATACAAAAGTTTTCTATAGAATTCTATAGAAATCCCTATAGAGCTCTATAGAACTCTATAGAATCAACGATTTTCTATAGAAATGTTAAGAGTCCTCTATAGAAATTTGAAGTCCCTTTAGAGTTCTATAGAATTTCTATAGAAGTTTCTATTGCTCAGTTTCTACATAGAACAACCACTACGGATCAATCCTAAAGGATACTCTCTATAGACGTTCTATAGAGACATATTGATACATTTCTATAGAACTTCTATAGAACAAAAGTTTCTATAGAATTTCTATACAGTTTCTATAGAACATCTAATTTGCATATTAACGAATTAAAAAATATAAGTTTAGTTTAAATACCCTATTTTTGATCTTTACAATGGTATAAAGGTTTCCACACAAAATTCTTCTAAATTGAGCAAACAATTCCTGAAAATGTTCCTTCTTTGTTCACTGAAATTACTTATGGTATAGGGTAGTGGGCGTGGCCAAAATTTTAACATAAAAGTTGTAAATTTATGCTTAGGGCAGGTCTAAATCAATCAGATATGTAGCAAGAGACATTCTTTGCGCAATAGATAAATAGTATATCAATACAGATAAAGAATATTAAGATGAATAAACTGTATATCTTAAAAAAATATTTAAGAACGCTTTTCACTATAACCATCGTGTTACACACGTGGTACATATAACATAGCTCAACTTCATTGTGACTAACATTATACTCAACATTTACGCCGAATTCCGCTTTGGACCCCAATCTGGCCGTCTTGCCCGAGATATGAGGGGCATTGCAAAAGTAAACGCATCTAGTTGAAAGCAAAACTGTCATGCACGTTATGTTCATAGTGCTGAATGGTCAGTTTCTATCTGTTATTCACAGAGAATATCTGTAATCTCAAATCACAGACATTTATGTATATAACTTCCATACAGTTTCTATTGAACCTCCATAGAAGTTTCTATAGAACCTACATACAATTTCTATAGAACTTTCATTCATTCTCTGCAGAAATCTGTATATACAGTGTAAGAATCTCCAGTGTCTGTTTTTGTGGAATCTCTTTCTGTAGAAACCTATAGAATTTCTTTAGAAAGTGGCACTTTTTTCTATAGAACCTCTATGGGGTTTCTTTAGAGTTTCTGTAGAGTTTCTTTAGAGTTGTTCTATAGAAACTCTATAGGATTCTATAGAGTCCGTACAATTTTTCTTTAAAAGGTTTATAGGGTTTTCTACAGAGTTCTATAGAAAATCTTATGTAGTTTCTATAGATTTTCTTGTATAGAATTCTATAGAAAATTTTTGTGTATGGTATAGTAAGTAAATGCTTAATTCGCATACTGAACGAACTGACAAGTATTTATAGGACAAGGAACAACTGCAATCGTTACTACAATTACAGACTGCAGTACCGGTACCTGATGTTGCGATGTTAACATTTTAAGTCAGCACTAGGATGAATGTTACGAATGAGCAGTGTTGTACTATGATCACTATCTCCGAGACCAAGGTGACACCCCTAGAAGTAACACCTGCTTACGTTAACGGATATGAATTGCAATGTAATAAACGTTGCCTAACCGTGTTAGCCTATGAATGGATGAGAAACCATACGAAAGGCAATCAAACATGTTCTTAACCATTTGTCAATATAACCGGATATTCCGTTCCATGACGCCTCGTGGAAACGAAATTGAGCTCAAATGTCTTTTCATTTCATTTCATTTATTGTTTCTTTTCACAACAATATGTTATACTTTTGATCTCCAACATAAACTCAGTGACATTCTGCTACCTAATATAATGCACCCATCTGTCAGCAAGAGTCTCATTATTTTCCCCTGTTTCAATGAGGTTACAGTTTATGACCTCCAGGGGCCTCAAAATGATGTGATATCTCTACCAAAAAGGCTCCGTTAATTCACGCTGGGCACCCATCTATTGACCTATGAGATCTATGAAAGGTTCCTTTTGATACATCGCTTTTTAAGTTTCAACACCTTAGCCTCTCACGACTTTTAATAATATTTGATACTAGAACAAACAGAGTACTTGAACTCAACATGCTCTAGCCATGTGGTACTAGAGATCCGTCAAGGATACGCATCATGTGACATCATTTTTAGAGGATTTCCACAAGTTGATCTCAAATGACTTTCGATCATCCTCCGAAGATTAATGTAGAGCATTTTTACGCTATGAATGGGATCCCTGATGTTTACCTGCTTGAGTGTCGTGTTTTTTTAACTTACCACAAGTTGAAGTTTATTGACCTTCACCAGAAAAAATAGGATTCTTGAATATAATGTGAGCCCTCCACATTGTCCAGTAAAAATGAGATCTCTCAATGTTAGCTTTTTTGAGGCATCTCGGGTATAAGCTGTTGACAGGGTTTTGATTTCATGACGCCGTGACCTCAGATAACCTTCGACATCTACCAAAGCAAGTATAAGAACACCAATCATTCTAATGTTCAGATGCTCTGTTTGCAAACTATGCGTCACAAACACACACGCGATCACACAAACCCCCACACCCAAGCAATAAAAATTACATAAAATACTTTTCGACAGGTACTAACAGATGAACGATGAAATATTTCTTGTATGAAAAAGATGCATTTTTGTGGGAATTTTTGGCGGAATTATCACTTTTTTGGGGAAACCCAAGCAGGTCTCGACCTCGACAGGCCGCGGTATAGTCTCCGAGGCCATATGGAACGACGCCATCAAATGAACGAAGCGTGCCCAGAGACCCAACTTCGGCTAGTGAGGGTTAAGGTGACTTACAGCACAGCAGCAGGGAGCTGTTATAGAACAGCTACCTGTTAGAGTAATCCACACATTAGATTTCTAGTTTGCTTGCTCACACCAATGCAGTTTCCAGTATCACTTGTTGCATTTTAGTTTTTTTTATAATTGAATGCATATGAGCCCCTGAACCAATTCATAAAGTTACCATGTGCACATTGTGAACATAGGCGTAGGAGGCGGGGGGCTGCAGCCCTCCCAACCAAACGTTTTTGTGAAAATTCGGGCAATATGCTGAGAATTTTTCGGGCACCTACTGAAAGAAAAATAAATTGCAATGATGTAGCTTAAGAAAATCAAAAGTTCAAACAAACTTCCTTGGTAATTAAAATTTTGATTTGAATTTCACCAGTACCTATAAATTTCGTAATTCACTAGTGTGTTTTTAATGGTTTAACTTTTATTATTATTATCAGTAGTTTATTTAGGGCATGGTCAATGGGCCATGCCCCAACCCCTCATTGATGCGATATTTTAGAGACAAAAATACGTACATTTTTAACACAAAATTTCCTTCAAAGGTAGCATATGTGGCACCAGATTGCATGTGAGAACACCTAATTTTTTAAAACTTTTCTAAGGGGAGAGGGTGACATCCCTCCCTTTAGATCCCTCCCCCAGGCAGGCAATCACACAACATACTGCATGGCCCCGTGAGAGAAATCATGGGTACACCACTGATTATTATCATTATTATTGTAAGGACTTCCCTAAAATTTATAACCAATATGAAAGGGTATAACGGCAAGTGATTGAAATGTAATTGGCATGCAATCATTGCCATATAATAACCGATGCATGTCTGTATGATATGTAAATAAGCATTTTGAAACGTGCGCGGAGCGGGTGAAAAATTTTGATTCGCTTTTCGGGCAAGTCGTTCCAGCCCTCTAAATCACACTGGCTCCTACGCCCATGATTGTGAAGCTGTATCAGTCTCTTTTCACATAAGTTTGAAGCATTTTCCTACATACGAATATAACATACATCTGAGTACCATACATGAGCAAACACAACAGTACAGATTTTTAATCGATAGCCACTCACATTTCCTAGAGTTCGTTGGTCTGTTTAGTTGAATGGTATCTAAAGTTCATTTTTAGACTGTCACTAGATCAGGAGTACCATTAAATTGATTTCTGTTCCAGCTGCTCAGAATTTACCTACGAAACGCTCTAATATCAGTAGCTAGATTCAGCTCTCTGATGCCACGTTTGCTCGTACGATTTTTAAAAGAAAACGAACTTGCTGGAACTGTAATTAGGTTACCTTGTCGACATAAGTCAGCCTAAAAAACCTAAAAAAAGTTGTATGCAGAAATTCGTGTGATTAGACCGAAGCGATAAACACAATAATTAAAATGAAACCCAATATCCAACCAATGACTGTAAATACCATTGAAATGTTGGCGTAATTCCTCGCCCTGTCTGGATCAGTCGGATGTCCAAGAGACTGCGGAGGAACAGAGAATTGAAAACATGTCTTACACAAGAAGAATATGTTGAAGCTTACGTTGAGCTTTAAGTACAAGTCACCCATTTTATTTAACATTAAAGCAACCTTGCTATTACCGGATCTGAACACTTGGATTGTCAGTTTGGTTTAACCTTGGTTGAACTAAGTTTAACGCTTACAATATTTATAGTAAGAAGGTAAATTACTTTCTGTTCCCCTTGAAAAGTATAATGCTGTCGTTGTGGCTGTGTGATAGGAATTACTTGTACGGTCAATGAAGGAGGCTGGAATAATCCGAGTTCACTGTATCCTTTATAAAGTATAAATGACCCAATAATCGTAAAAGACTTTTTAACGAATCACTGCAAAAATTCTGTCCATGAAACAGAAACTTTACTTTAAAATATAGTGTGGACCAACATTAAACAGTTTTTAGACGTGTAAGGGATGACTGATGCACGACACGATCGTTTCTTGTTGGATTTGGAAGACAAATTAATGGTCAAGTGTGTTGAACTGTGTATCGAGCCAATGACGTGACTTGAGTCTGACTGGAATCTCAAGTTTAAAGACTGAGGTCTGAGTAAAGTCCCAGCTCAAGGGATCAGACACAAGACATTACTTGCAAGAGACTTGACTCGAGTTATTATTTAATGAAGTTTCAAAGATTTGCCATGACTAAATTCTCGAAATTTTAGGACTCGACTTGAGTCTTTACCCACAATGACTCCAAGTTTTCGCCTATATGCTTATTGAATCACATCCTGTCAGAAACTTGGATCCAAAAACAGAGACAGCAATATGTTTGAACCCGATGCTCCGACCGTCGACGCACTTGCCAAAGAAGCCCTACAGATGGACATCACCAACCTCTACTTACCTCACACTGATTACCGTCCTAAGATCAATTGCTATGTAAAATCGAAATGGCAAGAACTGTGGGATTCCTTCCCACAGAACAAATTGTACCAAATAAAAGCAGCTGTCGGGACTGTGGGTAATGCACCCCCAGTAAGCGGAGAGATGATTTAGTCCAAACTAGGGCTCGCATCGGTCACACTTACCTAGCTTACCCATGCCTATATACTCCAGTCCACGGGGATGAGAGACCATACTGTATTCCCTGTGATTGTGCTGTCACCGTCAGTCCATTCTCGGTGACTGTTATGAATACTCTCATATTCGTCAGAAGTACTACACTGTGCCAGTCCTGAAGAAGTTATTTGAACACACAGACCCTTCTCTCATTCTGGGATTTCTCAAGGAAAGTAACCTCTATAAAAAATTGTACGTGACTCCCGCATTTGCATCTGCCTAGATATTTTAGTAGGATTTTACCCTACCTTTACTGTTTTAGTTGAGTTTTATTCCTCCATTATCTAGCTGACACTATATAACACATTCGTGTTGGTGTGTCGTTAAACCCCATCTAACTAACTAACTAACCGATCCTTACGTGCAGGGTTTAGGCCTAATTGTGCTTGAAGCTTGATAAGTATCTTACATGTGCTAAGAAATAAAAGAGCTGTATTTAGGGATAGAGGGCGGATTTCCCTGGCGAAACAGCTGCGCTCGCAAATCGTCATACACTTTGAAATACGCGGTTCTACCGGTACCCCACTCCGATATTGAAGCGAACCTGGGTCATTTGACCTGTTTGCCATGTCCACATTAAAGGAGCGCTCCAATAGGATGTAAAGATCTAAATGCACGTTCAGTGCATGTTCACCGTGCAACACGACCTTTTGTGCTAGTATTGAATAGATCCTACCGTTGCTCGAAAGTGCGCACTTCTTGCCATTACGCGTAAGACGCAAACCTTCAGTGATGTTGAGTTTAGTCTGAGACCAATAGCTGGGCTTCTTCTGTGGTTTCGGTATTTGGATTTCAAATGTAAGATATAAGAAGGTAGGTGTAACATACAACAGACGATAACAGCTATTCTTAAAGAGGGAAACTTCCGACTTTACATTTACCCGTTCTCTTGGCTTTTTTGCTAGATGACTAGTAACTGGAGGTTGCTCCCCTTTCAATGCTTGCTTCAAAGTCAGCACGTTCTGTCTAGCTCTGTACAGGTTATCAATGTGCTCACAAATGAACTTACGTTACCAACCAGCAGGCCTACCGACGTCTGATACGTTCAAAATTCACAACTACAATTGCAATACTATAACTTATACCAATATTTCTTGTTCAAATATATAAACAAATTGCCTTGCAATTCCTTGTATCTACAGGATACAAGAAGGGAGTCGTATCTCCTTCCAGTTTTGTGGATGTTATGATACTTTAAAATCTAAATTGATAAGTTGTGAAAAACACAAATGTTTTGACCACTAAGTGTGCACCTTGGAGAGGCTGAGAAGAGCTCGATCTCCTTTAAATACCCTAGGAGAGCCTTTTCGGGGCAGGCCTTGCTAGTAGCCATTTACTTTTATAACTATAGCTTGGGCCTTAACTATCATAAATATTGACATTCACAATTGTCTGGCTGATTTTCATCGCCTTCTCTTAGTTAAAGTATATACTAAATAGACATAGACCTTCAAGTGAGCTAAAAGCTTGATTCAGTTCAAGATTGGCCTTAGTTTATGTACCATACATGTAGATGACTACATCATGGCATATGGAAATATCACACGTTTTCTTATAGTTTTTCATGTCTGCCTCCCCACAATGGTAGAATTTCCTTCTTTTCTTAAATTTCTACCGCTAAAATTGGAAAAAGGACACAAACACTCGAAGGAGGACTGGAACTGCCCACCTTTAAAAGCAGGGACTATAGGTGACTTGAAGTAGGAAGTATGACTGATACCTTGGGACTTGAGGTCAATCGAAGCTTTGCTAAGACCAAAAATGACTCGGCTCGAGCTCAGAAAGGACCTGTCACCCTGTGGCCCCGGGGTGACTCAAGACCCGCTTAGACATGAATCTATAACACTTTTGATAATGGTGTTGAATAATTAACATGAGCGCCTTGCCCAGCTATATTCTGGGTGGTCACTTTGGCGAAACAGAACAAATATGACGTTTGAACAAAAAAATACTCTTGACTCACTAAAGCAGCAAAGACTATTCCAACTATGGCACACAAAGTTGAAGGAAAGCAGCAAAAAATTCCAACAATTGCCATAACCAGTGATGCAGTTGCTAATCTTTGAGAAAGGTTTATTTCTGGTTGAGGATCGCTCAAGATCACCTCGTTAGGAGACTGAATAGAAGAGGAACATGAACAAAAAGAATACAAACAATAAATATAAAATTTAGCATCACTGATAAAACAACACTTGCAAATTTTGTGACGCGTGAAAATAGTACTTCTGTTCGAATTTTGTTGCCAAGCGGTGATACCAAGACCAAAGAGATTTCCTCAAAGACATGCTAAAACATGCTGTGTAATTTCACTTAAAAATAAGGAAGTGTTCCTGTCATATGTGCGTAGTAGGTGCAAATAAAATACAATAAAATATCCTAGGATAACTTGATAACCTTAGACGAGTTCGTTCTATCGTCGTAAACAGATGTACCCAGTCGAGAGTTAATTGTAAATTTTAATTTTTGTTTTAAAATTTCAAGGTTTTAGGTTTCTAATTCAAGAAGGTGATCAAAGAAACGTGTAAATAGTAATATAATATTATAATTATTATGATATACATATATATATATATTTAAATAACTGTTTTTGTAATTCCTCACTAAATTTTTGTAAAGATGAAAAGGCATACCATGGGTTGAGGCTGTGAATTGATAACCTCTCTTTGTGTCATATTTGGTGCAAGTGGTTGGTTCCAGGGTTGTTGTTGGTAAACCGGGGCCCCGGGATGGAAACCAAGATTCCCTTTAGCATGTAAATCGTAGGGGAGAGGTTGTTGTTCAGATACATAACCATAGTTCACAACAGATGGTGCTATTGTGGCACTTGTGTAACCGTCTGTTGTTTGGTTGATATTAGCCACGTTAGGATGGTGATAAACTGGAGGTCCACTTGGTGCTGAAACATTTTCTCCGTCCCGTGTACCCGGATTTTCGTGAGTTGCATTGCTGCTAGGCAGGTTTCGCATAGTTACATAAGTATGATTAGAAGTAGCCGGTGGTTGCGTGGTGTTCGAGTATTCGTTGGTAGTTGGATTCTGTGGCACCACGTGGTTATTCTTTGGTGCAGGTGCCTGGAGTGCTTGATCTCCGACTTTGGCGAAAGGTACAGGTGGTCCTTCCAAGTAGATAAAATCAGATGTTGACGTAGGAAGCTGAGTCACTTGAGATTCATGGGGTGTTGAAGCATTTTCACCTTTCTCTGTGTCCGGAATGTGGTGAGGAGCATTGTTGTTACGGGGGTTTTGCTGAGGTGACAAACCATGATTAATAGCAGCCGGTGATTGAATGGTGTTTGAGTAATCGTTGGTAGTTGGACTCTGTGACACTACGCCAGAAACCGGTGGAGCCGACGTCTGGAGTGCTAGCTCTACGATTGCAGAGGCGATTGCAGTTGATTCTTGAATTTCGAAGTAAATGTCTTCAGGATCTATTGTTGGTTGCTGAGTTTCTCCGGATTCTGCAACATTTTCTTGATTTTCTGTACTCGGAATGGTGTTAGCATAGTTGAGGTCATCCGTTACCTGAGTTGTAGTTTGTGCTGTGTTGCGTAAATAAAGAAGTGTAATTGAAACCAGATATGTTTTTACTTGCAATTTTTGTTGCACCAAGGTTATATAATGCTGGAACTGCTTAAAGTGTCCTTTTCTATCCCTGCCAAATGAAGTTTTTATTGTATTTGCTGTGCATCAAACCAAATTATGATAAAGCCATTTCCTATTTACGGGGTCAATGCTTACCTAATGCATACAAGACATAAAACTTACTACATTATTTTAGAAGCTTCGAAAATGTGTCTAAGACCATCATCACAAATCTTGCTCTATTTGCAATATTTTTCAGCAGCACATTCTAGTAGTTTTAAATATCGTGGATTCGTGAAAGGATATTTCCGGCTCTTCATGTTGTATCTACATATATATCATATGTATGAACTTTAGGAGTTAGATCCATTTAGTTTGTGAAGTAAGTCATCTGATCGAACAAACGTAGAAACACGTTGACCTGATGAGGTACTGAAGAATACCACTCTTTACAAAATAAAACTTGAAAGTGGACAACTGACTACAGTCTCAAAAAATTACACTCCCCCTGTTACTTTAAATACACCAAAAGATTTATCTGTAACACATAACTTCACGTCCTGTATACTGCATTCCATTATTTATACACAAAACAACCAAATAACTCACCTTCCATAGTTTTCCAGTTGCACCTTCGGATTCAAAAAATATTACGTAAGAAAAATGTACAGGAGATAACAACTTTGCAGCAATCTTCACATCATTCCTGAAAGACACAGGGTAAAAACAATTGCGTTGCTTTTAACATCAACTGCAGGTAGCTTAATAGTGAACCGAGTTAGTATGTTGCGTATTGAAAAATACACTGTGAAAATATCGTTCTATTTACCCCACAATTTAACAAAGGGGATGGTGGTGCCCAATTAATCAAAGAAATATGTGAGCAATGAATACAGAGCCCCATTGAACCCTAATAAGCTCAGGTTGTTCACTACTAACTTTGCAGAGCGTGCGTTAATACAAATTTTATGTCGTTTACTTCTATAGAACTGTGACCTTGCTTCACCTCTTTTTTCGGGTTCGGTGTTAGTTCCTTTTTTGTTCTCAGTAGAGGTAATATAGGCTTATCACAGCAAAAAAAGAATAGAAATATTACAAAAAAACATGACGGATTGGCAATGACGTATAATGCGTTAGAGTTACCTTTAAAACAGTCAAGAAATCCATTGACTTAAAGTAAAAATATTTCAAAGTTTTGAGTACTCTATCGCTTTTAACAAAAAAAAAAACCGAAATTCAATTTATAGGCACTTGTTCTGTTTCCAAAACTATTCTTCATCTTTTCATGACGCTTGATAGAGACAGACAAGCATTTCATTGTGACAAATATGCCTCATTTTATAAGAAAAAATGCAAACTGTTTTATGTAGCGCAATGTATTGACAAACTCTACAAATAGAAACACTTTTTGAAAAACATATGATGAGCATATCAGTTGACTTGTGTTTGTGCTTAAGAATTTCGAGGTATCATTTACAATGATGCATTTGAGTGATATGAAAAGAAATATCATCGAGTACTTACTCACATTGCAAAAAGTTGTCTGTGGCAGAATCTAACTGACGTGAGAGAGAACTGAATAACAGGAACCGTTAGAAAGCCACCGGGGTGATCTATTCCACACGTTGAGGGAACAATACTTTCAAGAATGCCTCCGACTATTTAGAGGACTGACCGCCCTTGAGCGTCTAACAAAGTAAGGCTTCTATGCCACTTTCCGAGCATCCAAAGCCTCTGGTCCCCAGGTGGTTTGTTACCCATACTTAGAATGAAGAAGTTGTCCTCAGATTGTATTTTCAACAACCGTTTTCATTTTCAATACCAATACCAATGCCAAAACATTCCGACGACAGAAAACTGTATCTTTACATCCACTCAGTTGTACAAATTTGAAACGAAGTCGTTATTGGCACGGACAGAGTGTCAATAGAAATCCGTGGCAATAACTCCCACCATTTCGAAATTCCCATAACCAGTACAATATTCTCATTGGAAGTTTGTAGGCGTTATAAAAGTAACTTTTGTTTTGTCTGGTTCGTCTGTTTAATGACACCATCTATTCTTCTTGATCATGGTTTGGCACCACTTGAGTTGAACTGACCGATCGTTAGCAGACGTACCACTACAATTTCCACTCTCCCGCCTAGTTAAGAATCTTGTGACTGTACTCGCCTTCAGTAGAGAAACTTCAAGTGTACAGTCGATAATAGCGCGTTCGATTAGTTTTAGAAGAATCTTTGGTTAAGCTTCAAAAAGCATGTGGAATGAACAAATCCTTCGTATATTAGACATTTGATATAAAAGAATTCAAAATTTGAAGATCTCGAATTGGAAAATATTTTGTATAATCATTTGCATGCAGAGATGATATCATATCAATATTTGAAAGTTCAAGTCGGGTCACAAGTCCTTTTTGCTAGTCCAAGTAAAGTCACAAGTCATGTGGATTATTCCCAAGTCAAGGCACAAATTTTCCAATTCAAGACACGGGTCATTAGGTACCAGCACAAATAAAGTCACAAGCCTTTTTGCTAAGGTAGAAGTTAAGTCGCAAAACTTTCAACATGTTTACTGCAATGACGTAACAAATTAAACCTACTTCATATTTGCATTTTAAACTTTATGTAAGACAAAAATAGCACAAATGAATTTAAAACTTGTGCTTTCACTGCTAGCAAACGTTTGTCATCCTTGGCAGTATCTCCTCACAACTTCCAAAAACAGATCGTTTTATTTGTATTGTAGGGTTACCTCGCGTGAGGATGCAATGTAATTCAAAAAAAGGGTTTTTTATCCCTGTCTTGAGTTATCGTGTTTTTCAAGGTTTTTTTTTTACCTCTGATAAACTCAAATG
>WURT03644613.1:0-19623 GCA_009936505.3 Holothuria glaberrima | reverse complement strand
ACATTTATTCAACCAATATAGCTTCACTATGGTTGGTCAACGATGACTGTACAGTCAGTCAGTCAGTCAGTCAGTCAAGTCAGTCAGTCAGTCAGTTAGTATAGATTTTCCAATTAATCTCATACACAATCACTGTGCGTCAATGTATGGCCTATACAAACTATGGACATGCTAGGTACTGTACCTCTGTCTTAGAGATCTAGAAAGGTGCTCTCTGTTTAAATTGGAGAAGGGCTAATAGTAAACTTAGTTTGGAAAATTTAACTGCCTGGGGTGTGATTAGAGAGCCTTTAACATACCGAGTAGGCAAATATATGAACTGACTCGAAAATATCTTAAAATGATATTAATGTGTCATTTTTCAAACAAGCAAGAGGGGGTTAAACACTAATTGTTTGAGAAGCCATTTCAAAATAACTTTGAATGACATTGTTTTTTCGAGGCTGCACGCTACAAATAATTATTGCATTAACTTACGCTCTAACTTGGCTTCGTTCACTGAACAAGGGCGGCGATCCGTCTTTGAAAGTGGGGGAGGGGGTATAGTCAGTGGCACTATCTAAGCGGAGCACCACCATCGGTGGTGTCCAAAAATACCCTCACATCACCAGAAATTGCCCTTTCCAGGCTTTGCAATGTGATACTATGGCAACTATCAGTAGATAGGCGTGTTGTAATGAGGCTAGAAAAAGGTTAAGTGCCCTTATTTCCGACTCTGCCCGGTTTATTTCATTGGGGGATATAGTGTGCAGTACCCTCCCCCATCCAATTCCATGTGGGCGGAGCGCCACCATCAGTTGGGCTGGAGCGTACAAAAAAAAAATCGCCAAAAATAATCACAGATCACCGGAAATGGCCCTTTCCACTGAGGCGTTGCAACGTGATGCTATGACAACTGTTAGAATCATTTCTTAAAGGGTAAATAGGCCTATTGTAAAAATTTAGAAAAAGGTAAAGTGTCCTGATTTCCGAATCGGCCGTAAATTTCACGGGGGGAGGGGGGTAAGAGCACAGTATCCCCATCCAGTTTCATGTAAGGATATATCCCCCATTCCCATAGGATCGCCCCCCCCCATGTGTCACTGAATGAAAGGTAAGGAGGTGATCCATTATGACAGTTACATATTATCACATAACCGCTAAGGTTGTACTACAGAAAAGGAACTTATAAGCCTGTTCAACCGTTCCCTTATACTGAGTGATAAAGGAAACCCATCCTTTCACATTCATGAAACCAAGAAATGTTCTAAATGATCCAAAATCCTCCCAATTTCACAGCGCCAACACTTGTATGTATCCTTTTATATCTGCCTAACGTACACCCATAACAAATAGAATGGTATTTCTAAGGTTACCCCAAAATATTTTTAAGTGCATAAATGACGGTTTCCAATTGGGCGGACCAACATTCAAATAGTGGTGGTGTATCTCTTGAAAATACATGTTGGCAGCAACTATGACTCACGTGCTATCTACTCGCCTATAGAACGCGAGGAGGGTAAAGACCGTGTTTGCGGTAGGGATCGTGTTTGCAGTGAAGATGTCTACTATTTACACGTGCCAAAGTGTTATTTATCTGATATCATGTTATCTTGCCTTGGTTCGGGCATTTCCCGTTATTTTGCTGATGTGATTTCTAAGGTATCATACAGCACGATCGTTTGGAAGAGACGTAATTTGATTGTCAGGTTTATGTTTTACGTCACAACCGTTCTTTAACTGACACGCAGCTGATGATAACTCGTTATTTTGGGGGATGAAAGATCTAGCTAATCAGGTGCTTATAACATTCTTTGAGCTAAAACCCAATGCCAGCAGTTTGCATATGTTCTTTCGTCCGGTATAGGAGATAAGATATCAAGTGAGGGAAAGAGATGGGCAAAACCTCGTGCTCTATCTATTTTCAATTCCTTCGCAATGTTAATAATTTTTGAGAAATGCCAAGTCTTATGAATCAAGAGTAATTAGTCAGGCGGTCCTACTTCATTGGAAGTCCTTTATTTTTAAGCCTTCATGTAAACACTTGGGATAACATCATTTGTTAAAATCTACCCCATGTGTACTTTGCATTAGAGTAAGGTAATCAAAAATGCCTCCCTGCTTAGAATAAATTACAGTTATTATAATTATCATAATTCAGGCCTTTACGGGCAGTTGTTTACGACGCTAAGCGACAACGTGGAAGAAGCCTTTGGTATATTAATTACAACTTCACGTCGAAGTCTCTCCAATGATTTTTACGATTTATTGATTCTAAAAACAAATGTGGAAATCTGTAGAGTACGTAGAGAGAAAGAAAAAAGGCTTAAAAAACTTAAAAATCTCACACTTGACAAATATTGTCTGCAGGGTATCGCTTTCTTAGAGCGCAAATGGTTATGGGAATACAGTCACGGCGGTACTAGGTCGAGCTCTGACGATAGAAATACTACCTCAGAGGTGGTTCTTCCACGCTCTGACAGTTCCCTTGGTGATCGTACGCGCGCTGGGGCAACACGGTCTGAGGGAAACCACGTATTAAGAGATGGATTTTTCGAGGGCGCTATACATTTTCGACATGCAGGCAAATGGACGACGCATCAACAGTTCGGGAAATTCCCTCTTAATCTAGTTTTCCCACGACTGGGAGAAAACTTGGTGATGGGTACCACCATATTGCCTATTTTACTCACAATTCCATTCAATCGCTGTGTACATTGTCACTGGAGAATGAGTTGTGGAGCCCCCCCCCCTTGCAAAATTTGTTGATCTTAGGGAATTAATTTAATATTCCGTAGGTGTATTGTCATATCTAATCGTTCTAATCGGTGGTTCACCACCCCGTTCTTGAGAAAAAAAACAAGTTTTTGTGTGGCCTTATTTTTCTACCTGAACTTTTCCTTTGTTAGGCTAGCAAGCCTTTTCAATGTGTTCCATAAGTTTTCCCCCATTCGGGAAAATTTTGATTTTCCCACAAACGAGAGAATCTCCGCACAATTAGGATTTTTTCTTTTCAATCTGCTGGTGGATTTTTCTGATTCCGGTAGACTTGTATCAGAAACAGATAGATAAGCCTAATTAAACTAATGAAACTGGCAGGACTAACGATTTCTATACCTTGGTCTTTAAAGTAGACTATAGGTCTACAAACGGTGAAGTTGTGTTTTTGAATAAAGTTGAAATTTGAGAATTCACTCACTCCCTTTGTATTTGCATCACCCACGACTAGCAATGCCATTTGTGTTTTCCAGGTATAGCGCCGTCAAATTTAATGTTTCACAGTTGCAGTCACGATCTGACCGGTATATTTCAACGTCACACCATGGAGCTAATACCCTTCGGAAGGGTATTAGCTCCATGGTCACACACGTTGCTTCAACATAAACACTCTGTGGCTGCTTAAGGAGGTATAGTAGGATCTAAACAGGTAATAACGGGGCCGTCAGGCGGAGAAGGGGAGGGTTTTTTTGTATATTTTACTGGTGGACAAACTCGACGACATCTTTTTTCTTTTCATAATTTTTCCGGAAAGTAACAGCTCAACATGTCCAACTAACACAACAAAAGACGCGCCCCTTGATAAACTTTTTTAAATGTTCAGGGCAAACTTTCAATACAGTGCAGGTAATAAGTGCCTTTAAGGCAATACAAAGCACCGCTATTTCTAAAACCTTGCACATTCCTCTTTAAATAGCATCGATATAAAAGGCGATCAACTTTTAAAGTGTAATCACATTTTGCTCGAAGTAAGCAACCGGTTTTCAATCATTGGTGGACCTCGAATGTTGAACACATTTGGTACATTATAATAGGGGCGTTAAACAGGGTTGCCAAATCTGACTCTCACTTTAATGCCAAACTCTTGCCCAAAAGGAGCTAAATCGTGCCTGTCACTGCGCCTGGCCACATAATACTGATGGACCTCAAAAAGAGACACTAATACAACCGTGTATGTTCAAATGAACTCCTTTTGAATGCCAAATGCTATTTCTGTCAAATATGGCCACCCTTGGGAATAAAAATCCACTTGGCAACCCTGCCATTAGGCCACAAGAACGGCCACGCTGTGTTGTACTCCAAGAATGTCAATGAGATTGCACATCAGAATCGCGCGAGGTGGTGATGAAACACTGAATCTGTATGAAATTTATTACATCATAAGCTTTTATGCGTATCCGATTTTCGTGGACCTCGTATGAGTTCATATAGAATCATATGTAGCGAAATTAGTGTACTCATCTATAACCCGAAAGTTCACACAAAGAATTTTATTGTTTTAGTCGTTACAAGACCAAGGAACAGGGGGACAGGGGTAGGTGCCGCCAGCATTTCCTGGAGGATGGGGAGGGGGAGCTGGAAGCCACCTGAAGCCCCGAAAAGGGCGACGTTTGGGTGATAATTTCAACTTTCTTTTGAAATAAATGAGGGGCTTTTCATAACAGAAAATTTGAAAAATTTGGTTTTTATTGAAGGATTTGCTCTAATTTAGAGAAAACTTAAGTAAATCGTAAGGATGAATGGCCGTCGTCGGGGACTCCATTTTTCAAGATACCCATTACGGCTCCCTGACGAAATAACAAAGTTTCACAACGGAGGGGGAAGTCTTTCTCGTTGGGGCGTGCCCCCACCCCACCTGGAGCCACGAACACGCGAAGTTACTTCAAAGTAACGACTAAAGTCACCAGTCATCAAAGCGCTCGAAAATGAAAAAGCGCAAACAATCCCCCATGCAAATCCTACCCAAAATAGCACACCTTTTGGACAGCAGGCTATCGCTTACAATGACCTTTGTGTCACGTGGGTAGCATTGTAGCTTGTGTCGTCGAGGACTCGGATTCTTTGTCACAAGAAAAGACAGCGTAGTGGTAGTGTGTGAACAATGGGATATTGAAATACCGATCGGAGAAATCAGGCGTATCAATATGATATATATTGAATGATAATGGCGGCAGTGTACAAAGTGATGGACTGTAAGATGAACTTGAGGTTGCTAGCAACTAATGGACATCATAATTAATTGCGTGCTTTTACGACCCATCAAAATGTACATAGGCTATGTGAACCTTTTGCAATAAAATGTCACTCATTGTCACCGGGGCTACTCATCACCTTTTTATGAATTTGGCACTCTTTGTCATTCTTGTGTAGGAAATGATACTTTTTGATTTATTTTCATTCCATACGAGCAATATTTTCAGCCTATGTTCTATCCTGTGGTTACAGAGAACAACCTTTAATCTTACGAGTGATTCTTGATAGTAAATCAAGGAAGGTATTAAATATCCTGATGAATTGTAAACAAAATCTTGTAAAACGATGATGCGATGACTTGTCTTGGCTTTACCTGATATTAATCATTTATCGCAAGGTTATTTGAAACAGGAATTTCAGCATTTTATTGCTATTTCGGTGCAGATAAAAGGAGAAAGATAATATTAATATATAGTTTATTTTCCAAAATAATAACGAACTCCTCAAACTGATTACTTTTTAAGGGTGCAGTGTAGCCAAGGGAAAGTTCAGCTTCGCAACTTTAATTAAAAATGTACCCTTTAATTGGGTCATTTGTCTAGATAAGAATGGTAAAAATGTGGGTGGGGGAGGTCATAGTTGGAGGAGTGGACTGCAGTGGATGTTTTCTCCAACATTTTTGTTGGTGAGACAGAGTTCTTTCATATAGACCATACAACAGAGTAAGGGTCCATGCACTATTTAATTCTAACTTTGAAAGGCACACTTATCATCCCAGACAGTTCCAATTCTCCCAACTATGTTAATCACCGCCCCACCCACAACTCTCTTTAGCTTCTCCTTATGCAGACACAAACCTGGTGTATTGCTTAAGGCAATATTCTGGTGAGCATACAAGGCTCTAATGTGTAATCAGAAAACTCTCTGTGTGTGCTGTGTAATATAAGCTAGATCTGCATATTTTGAATTTTATAACTCGTGATGTCATCAAAGAGCAGACACCAATTGAGACTTGTACTTACCCCCAAGTAAAAATCATACTTAGGGTGACGAGCATCCGTCTTTAATGACAAGGACAGAAGGATGAGGTTCGTTTCTCCAATGACAACCTTACATGGGATTGGACAGCTAAACCTGTGGTTATACTCCACATTGTGGCATCCATGACCCTTCCTCATACGACCCCGCTGCACTACATTATTCCTGTGCAACTAATGGTAGCACTAATAAAATGTCTCTTTCATCATCACCGCCCCTCAGGCCCCATTCAAAAACAGGCTTGGCAGTACTACTTCCATGATTTAGGTAAGCTATGTTGATATGTAGTGATAGTTTGAGAGACGGTATTTTCCCGTCGATTTCCACCTTGTCTAAGTTTATTGAAATATTTCATGTGCCGGTTCTAACCTGTTATTTCTGTACAAGGCGAACGCCGTGCGTCGTCAATTTACGAATCTGGGAAGAGTGTGCTAAACATCTCACAGGCTGTCACTGATAAAGGCAAGCTGACGAACTTTTTTAAGACTGGCTAAGGAGTAAAATTAGGGAATGGCGTGATTATGATAAATTTTCACCTACTTTCAGTCGGATCTAAAGAAATATTATGCCATGGACTTTCGTAGTAGCCCTGGTCATACGCTTTACAATGGACTGCTTGCGGTCATAAGATCAGTGGTGGGTATGTCTGCTACCTTGCCGTGGTAAAATTTTCGTGTTCAGTCTCCAGTTATGTAAAATGCGAGGGAGGTGGCATTTATTCCAAAAAAGGCTTAATTTTAACTAGCATTTTTCAAGAACATAAAAGTCGGTGTAACAGTAATTGCTACATGAAGTATAGGAGAGTAAGACAAAAATGGAAGTTGTTCATTGATAGATGAAGAACACTAGAAGAAACATGGTTATTTCCCACTGAAGCGACGTACAGCAGATCACATGCTGTACTGCTTATCGCGCTCTCAGAAATGGCGCTAAATATTTAATGTCTTCGGATGGATTGTGTAACAGTGTAGTCCTGTGTACAAAACATTCTTGACAGTAAAATGTTAAAATGGGTGGTCATTGAATGAGAAAAATTGTATCCCTACTCGTTGTTTTCATTTAAACAAGTATTATCTGAGTCACAGGTGTGATTTTTTAAGGGAATTTAAGGATATTTTACGGACATTTTAGTAGACAAGAGAACTTCCTGAAAGAAAGCAAAGGAAACAAGATAACTGCCATTATATTTGCAATAAATATCAACACATATATTAAACACCCTTCTTGCTCGCAAGTCAAATTAAATTCAAGTGACTTTTATAAGTTCTTGGTACAACTATAATACAGTGTACTTGCAGTTTATGAAAATTTCCTATCTTTATTATTTTCAGGTAGTTTGAAAGGGCGTCTCCGCGTCGCATTTAGACACTAAAATTCCAATATTGCCACCTGTTAACGAGCAAGATAAACCAAAGCTATATGCAGATTGCGACGTCAAGACATTTGACGGGCGAGAGGGAATGACGTCATTTGTTTTGGATTTACTTAGTGAGATGTCAACACCTCATAACTCAAATTAAAACCGCCAAAAGAAAGTAGCAACGTCTTCGAAGAGAGTATATGTTGGATCTGATCCAAGGAAAGAAGCAAAGATCAGAATGTCGGTCGAGGAGGACATAGGCGTTGTTTATCAAACTGAAGTCTACGAAAATGTGACATTTTTGGCGACAGACGAGCCCCTTAGTACCCTTGCCCCAGAAACACCTGGGCAGGGTCCAGGCGGTGTCAACATCTTATCAAATATCGTCCTCATAACAGGATTTACAGTCATTTTTATCCTTGCCGTAGTTGGAAACAGTCTTGTGATAGTGACTTTGATTCAGAACAAGCGAATGAGATCAGTCACAAACGTTTTCTTACTAAGTCTATCAATTAGTGACCTCTTGTTCGTCTGTGTTTGTTTGCCGTTCACTCTGGTAGGGAACACACTGCATAATTTTTTATTTGGGCCAGTCATGTGCAAGTTGGTGTCGTATTTTATGGGTAAGTATTTGAAATTTCTTATTTTTTCTGCATAACATTTTTTTACATTACAATTGGTTGCATACGGGAGTGACAGTTTATTAGTTGTAGAAACATTGCAAAGCTTGCAGGCGATGTTGTACTTAGGTAAACCAAAATTTTAACTGTTTTCTATTGCAAATTACATTTTTTGATCAATACTAAACTCAAAAACTTTCAGTGTGTGAGTACAAACTATAAATTACGACAACGGAAACAAGTATGAGGCTTTCAGTGCAAGTATGGATACACTTATAGAGTACTGTGTATAGTATAAATAAGAGATGTGATTTACAAACGTTTGAGAGGTACCTCCTGTTCTTCTCACAATCCGTCTCAAATAAATGTTGCATCATATTTAAACACTAGGTCATACTTTTAAATAAATATATTTTGTGAAATAATGAGCCTGGCTAAAGTTAACTGACTCTAGCCGGGAATGCAATAAAGATGTATAAATATGTACATACCCAAGGGGGGGGGGTTCCGGGACATCGACTCAGGCTCTCGCCGGGTTCTTTCCCATGGACCTCATCAGTGAGCCGCTTGGGGCCCTGGTTCTGCTTCCTATGGGGAAGCCTCGTGCTCCCTTGGGGTGCGACTAGGCCCACTACCTAAACAATGAGTGTTCCGCGTCCCCTCGTCTCCTACTGTGCTGTTGGTATGAGAGTAGGTTTTATGACGATCACTAAATAGCCCTCCATATAGGAAAAGGTTCCCCGATACTGATGTGAGAAGAAATGGGGGCGTAGTTGACTATTGGTGAAGGCGTCGGACTTGCGACCCAAGGGTTGCTGGTTCGAGTGCTGTCTGGTTCATTATGTTTTGTTCGCAAGATGCTTAATCTCAGTTTACTTCTCTCCACCCAGGGGCTAAATGAATATTTGTAAGGTAACCTGTCGTTGAGCGCTGTATATAAGTGCTTCCACCCAGGGGATTGCTTTAAGAAATAGTTGCAAGGATAGAATATCCGCCGGGGAAAGTTACAGTTGATCAGGGATAATATTTGTGACATTATGTCAGCGTTTTGATACTTCAGTAATAAAGCAGCATGTAAGAAATATATCCATATTATAAATAATAATAGGAAAACAATGATGAAAAGTGCGCATGAAGCACGCCGACAAAACGCGGTTATCTGGTTATTCAAGGTTTTCTTTAACATAGTAAAAGTGTCCAAGTTTAACTTTATTTTCAACCGCACTCTTGAATTACTACAGTTATAAGACACAATTCAATATATACGTATATATATATATATATATATATAGATGTCGAAAACATGGTCGATACTGTGCAAAAGTAGTTTTGTTACATTACAACGTTTCGAGTTTAAACCCTTCAACACGGTAAGAAAGCGTACGACTAACAAGACAAGAAAGATAACACAATAGCAAGGATACGCTCAACAAAACATGGGCACCAAACAGACCTAGACGAGGACAAAGTTTTGTGCAGGACACACCACATTTTCTCCGTTTAACTCAGGATTTCGAATTTCCACCCACCCCCGATGAAAAATTGTTGTTTACGATGGATGTTTCCGGTTTATACACATCAATACCCCACAATTTTGCCTTAGAATCATTGCCTCATTACCTAAATCAACGATCTGACCAAATTATTACTACAGCAACTCTTCTGTGCCTCATGGAATTAGTGTTAACCACCAACTGTTTCCAGTTCAATGGTAGGATATTCAAACAAACTAAAGGAGTAGCGATGGGCACCAAAATGGGTCCCTCGATTGCTTGTTTAACGATGGGCTATTTTGAAGAGCGTCTGTTTTCCGATTTTGATGGTACATATCCCATTCTTAACAAGAGATACATTGAAGACATAGTTGGAGCAGCAGTCGGTAGGTCCTAGAATTGAAGTACAATTGAAACTTTCGTATCCAATTTCTACCCCTTCTTGAAATTTACCTTTGCAATTTCTAGTTCATCGGTTAACTTTTTGGATCTTAAATTCTCTATTAATGACTGTATGATATCTTCTAATATTTATTTTAAACCTACCGGTTCTCACAATTATTTACTGTATGCGTCAAATCATCCACGGTCATGCATAAATTCCATCCCCTATTCTCAATTTCTACGTGCTAAACGAATTTGCTCAAACCACTCTGACTTTGTTGAGGCCTCCCATCAAATTCTTGGGTGGTGGGTGGTTTGAGGAGCGTGGTTATCCACCTAACGCCTCCATTCAAGTCAACCAACGCATATCGAACATCGATAGAAACAATGCTCGGAAATCCAAAGCCAAGAGTAACCAGTCTGATCGTATCCCGTTGGTACTACCTTTTCACACGTCAGTTAATCCCATTCGTCGCATTATTTACAAACATTACAAAACCCTGTTATCTGACCCTTCCACCAAAGATATATTCACCCACCTCCCAATCACAGCTTACACACGGGGAAGGAACATTTCGGATCATCTTGTTTGGGCCCCAACCCCCTCCCACCCATGTGAACGAAGGAGATGTAACACTTGTCTCCATGTTACCAGAGACCAGTTAACCAGAGGTAACGGCCCCGCGAGTACTTTTCAGGTGATTAACCATTTTACCTGCATTTCAACTAATGTAATTTACATTGTATTTCGTAAAAATTGCAGAATTCTCTATGTGGGTGAAACAAAACGCAGACTTGCTGACCGTGTGACTGAGCATTTACGCTCCATTCGAATGAATTTCACCGGCTTTCCTAATGCTGCCCACTTCAACCCCCCTTCTAATTGTATCATTAGCCACTTTTCCGTTTCTGCTGCTATTTCTTGTAGAGGATCGAATTACGAGCGTCTTGTTGCTGAAAACAGAATTATTTTCTCCCTGGGCACCCTCACGCCAAACGGCCTCAATTCCAAATTCGATTTACTGTAATCCACTCTTTCTTCTCGGCAGACGGCTTTCTGTGTTTTGTTTACGCCCGTCCTAGGGTCGATGCACTTTGCCTTCGTCTAGGTCTGTTTGGTGTCCATGTTCAGTTGAGCGTATCCTTAAGAATTGTGTTATTTTTCTTGTCTTGTTAGTCGTACGCTTTCTAACCGTGTTGAAGGGTTTAAACTCGAAACGTTGTAATTTAATAAAACTACTTTTTGCATAGTATCGACCATGTTTTCGACATCTTTGTGTTTCTATCCTATGCAACGCAGTACCTCGACCTATATATATATATATATATAAATATATATATATATGTATATATATATCTAGAAATGAGTACAGTAAATGAAATCGACCTCGGTGAAAAATTGACCACCTCCACTGGGACTCGAACCCAAACCTCCTGCTTTGATTGCAGGTGCCTTTACCTTAGGCTGTAAAGCCGGGCCTGGCAGCTCTTATCCCAGAGAGATGTCAATCTCTCATCGACGGAGGGGCGCTTTAGAGAGCAGTGGACGACTCGTCCGTTTTCGACTATGATCGGCCCGATAATTCCGAGAATATATATATATATATATATATGTATGTATATACATGCAATTTCCCCATTCACACGGTATTTCCCACAAAGTGAAAATTAGGCAAATATTCCATTCTATGATGATATTCCTTCAAACACCAGCTACGACCTCATTTTTGTCTGTGAAGCACTGCCTGTAAAATATACAAGAAGGGATACGTCCCAATAAATATGGTATCACTGCCATCATTGAGCTTATTATTAGTATTACCTAAATTAAATAAGCCAAGAATGTTATACTTTCATATTTTTACTTCTGATGATTTAAAGAAGAAAAAGCGTGACATTGATCTAATTTTTTATTTAGAATAAATTGAAATAAGATATTTAAAATTATTTCGTACCCGTGAAATAATACGTCAGTATGTGTCCTACCTCTATCCAAGGCAATATCAGCGCATCTATGAAACAATGGTAATAATCACATTACCTGCGACTTGATGTCTTGCAGCCATTCGGTAACGGAATGCAAATCTAAACTTTCTTCATTTGTCCTTTTAAATCTGCTGAACTGTTACGCACATCGATTGTAATTTTCCAAGCCCCACTTTATCACAAACATATGGCAGCACGCCCCCAATAAATCCTCCATTTACTCACTAATTAGAAAAAGTCAAGTGTCTTCTTAAACCTTGAAGGTATTTCGTCAGGTACAAGCTACCTCTCACAAGAAAGCTGACAAGTTGGCCATGTATGGCACTATCAATTCACCATACCATAACCGTGAAGATTTCTTTTTTTTTCCAGATGAGCTCAAACTTTTCTTACCTTCACCCTTTGCATTTTTGACCCATTTTGACACCAATGATACCTCATCTAATCTACTTTTATATTAAAGTGGCAAAAGACCTCATCCCATCTGGTAACACATCAAAAAAGTTGTCCCAGTGTTTCCTCTTCGTGATAATTGGGAAAGAGAACAAAAAGATGCGTTAACATATTTGAAATGGGGCGTGCTACCTTAAACTTCAACAGAGCCGTATAAGTATACGGCTCTGAACGCCAAAATGAAAGAACACCCTTAACTTGCGGATTCACCACAGACAATGCTGTGTAAGACACATACTTCGACGTTTTCATCATCACCGGAAGATGGAGCATCACACGAATTATCTTATGGCAGTCTATGCAAAATTCTTCACTTCACAAATTGACGGAAAGGTGGACTGGAAAATCTGTTAAGAAGACTTCTTCAAAATTCAACAGAAAAATTGGCATTATTTTGGCCCTCGCACGACAACGAAACCCCCATGCCCCTTCAGATTTTGTCCAGCTCTATTCAAACTATCAGTCTTACAAAGTTCTACAAATTGAAAGCAACGCTATGAAAAGTCAACTTTTGTACGATTTGAGAACATGACCTCTCCTGAATTCGAACGCGGATAAAATTTCATTTCTAATAAAAATTCATCATTAAGCTGAGGCCATTAAATTTCCACCAAATCATCGCAGCCATTGAAACGGTGTAAAAAATGAGGCGGACACTCCGGTCGTACATGATGCCCATAGATCAGCTAATAAGCAAACAACGTAACCCACATGCTCAGTTCAATCGCACCTGCAGTGAAAACAGAGAGATAAACCTTTACACGTATTGGATGTGCGAGTCTTCCGCTTCGGGAGACTTAAACACCCCGTGCACTGAGGTATGGACGAAGCAAACTAACTAGCGATTTCTCCAGTTAGGGAAAGGGTGATGGTGGTAGGGGAAAGCCGCCTGATGTACGTGATTTTTCAGTTTCATTCCCCTTACAGTTTACTTAATTTTGCTCTTATGGAGGGCAGGTGTTTCAAGAAATATCAAAAATTTTCAAATTTTTTTCCATAAAGTCCCCAAATTCTCTGCGCGCAAAGCGCTTCCAAAATTTTGCGTTTCCTTTCTTTATGTGACCCGTCGCTTTTGGGAAGGATTTAGGATGCGGGCTCCACCGTTGTGGAGCTTGGCTTTCCCATGTGGTAAATCCTGGCGCTACCTCTGAAAGTGACACCAGATGCATTTTGCAGAGCTATGTAACCTCATATTCCGTTACGTATAGTAACGTATGATGGATTTCTAACCTAGTTTTAATAACTTACATTTTTTATTTTCCTTTGTTACCTTCTCTTTGTAGTGGTTTCAGTTGCCGTGTCGGTATGGACGATGGTAGCAATTGCCCTGGAACGGTACCATGCAATCTGCGACCCGTTGGCCTCCCGCGCCTGGCAGACGAAATCTCGGGCATTGAAAATCATAATTTTGATTTGGGCAGCTGCTGCATTCATTGGACTTCCCGACCTCGTCTTTCACGAGTTGACTCTTTACGACGAAGAGAACATGAGATATAAATGCCGCCCTTCCTGGGGTGAATTAGTGCAAAAGTTACATCCGGTAATAAGTTCATAATTTTTCATTACTCAAGTAGTTAGTTAGATGAGGTTTTACGGCTCCGTTTCTAACCAACTGGTTTAAGTCGGGCCGGCCACTGCCTTTTTTCCAGTTGTGGCTCACTGGTTTAGTAAAAGAATGGCGGGGGTGGGGTGACTTCCTGGCTTATAATGGCTATAGTGCCGGCTCGAACAATCAGAAGATCTGCTTTTAGACTCAAACATGCATCGCTGAAACGAGGAGGAAAAGATGCCAATATTTAATTATCAATAGTGCTAAAACATACTAGAGTGCACCGTTTGCTTTTAACTTTAAAACATGTATAGAAGATTTTCCAATAACCAGGAGTTACGTTGCACGCTTTAATTTGACCACTTTTCATTTTATACTACGGACCTGTTTTATAGCTAGGTTTAAAATATGATAGCATCTATTATATTACCATGTCACAAGTATCGTAACTTCCATATTTGTCAACATTTGGGATGCAAGCCATACGTTAAAGGGTGTGTATGGGGTGGGGGCAGGGAGGGACCCATGAACGCTTTTAGACAGTTAGTAAATGTCGATAATTAGCTAACCATCAGGTGACGATCTTTATCACACCTGTCAATATCCGACCGGCATATCCAGGCTGAAGTTTCCCGCCACTGACAATCGCCCCACACAACTCCCCACCGAAAATGTAAATTGTCAAATGTGCATGATACTGGATAGTACACAGTTAAGCTACGTCTGGTTATGTAAAAACTAATTTCTTTCATAAAACGGAAGAAATAGTTGAATAACTCACCATTTGGATAACTTTGGGATAGCGAAACAGTTTACGTTTCGAATTTGGCTACGCCGTGAGAAAATTCGAGCCACTGTAAGCATTAGAATACTGGTATATCTCTGTTCCGTAACTGAAGTGTCAGTGACACTGGGAAAAAGAGGCAATTTTGAAAAAAAGATCTAGCGTTTGTCATGCAACATTCAACAGCCTTCATTTAACCACCAAAATGAAGCCAACATAAAGATCTATCGAATACCACCTTTTTTTTGGGGGGGGGGAGGGGGTAGTAATTTGATATTTTGCCCCAAATTATCGTATATGTGATTGTTCACATTCAAAAAATCGTCCAAAAATTCAAAACAATGCTAAAAATGACGTAATTTTGAAAAAATCATTTCAGGCACTTATAAAACCCCCACTCTAGTCTTTTTTCTGAATACCTTGGAACTTAAACAAACAAAATGAGAGATGAATAAATGTCAGGGGTAGAATTTTACAGATATTTCAAGTAATTTTTTTTTAAAGAAAAAACCTCATTTTGGTCAAAAATCGACATTTCAAAGCCAAAACCCCTACATAAATGTAAAAATCATAACTCAACAATTCCAGTTTTTTCCATTCAAAGGCCAAAATGTTCATTATGAGCTTCGGTAGATCCAAGAAAATATGAATAAATGACAGATCACACAGATGTAGGGTGAGTTAAAAAGGTATGAAGTTGTAAACATATCCAAAATTAAAAAATGCATCAATTTTGGTCTATAATGTACATTTTTAACCCCAAAACCCCTCCAAATATCAAACATTATAACCCTCAACAACCCCCACTTTTTTTCTTTCACCAAAATGTCTAATACGAGCTAACTTACAAAGCCCACTCGATCTATTCATTGATCAAAGTCACGTTTCACTGTGCACTGTGCACACTGTGTGCACACATGCATATAGATCAGTGTGTACAGTGTGTACAGTGTGTACAGTATACAGTCTGAGCATGGATGACAAAGAGTAAAACGAACATAACTTTCTCACTTTTGGTCCAATTTCCTCGAATGTGGAATCAAATGAAAGAAATAAAACTATGCCTAACAATCTCCTGTACCATAAAATACAAAAATTCTTATGACGTCATCTAATTTGCATATTTGCAAGAAAACCTTATGACGTCATCTAATTTGCTTATTTGCATACATAATGCAATTAATAAAAAATAAAAAGTTCATTCAAATTCCCCATTTTTATCTTTACAATGATATAAAGGTCTCTACACAAAATGCTCTTCTAACTTTAGCAAAAAATTCTTGGGGACGTTCCTCCTTTTAACACACGAAAAAAAGAAACGCTAAGCTTATGGAATAGACATATGGAAAGTTACAAATATGAAATATAGACAGATGTGAGGAGCCTGCAAAGCTTTTAAATTACATATTCACATTGAGGGTTGTGTGACATGAAAATAACATAGTTATTGGATATTTGGATATTTGATGTAAAAAGTATTAAATATCGGGAAAATAGCTGCAATTTCCGTTAAAATCCATCAAATATTGACCATTTTACAGGGTAATTTCTATTAATATGTAACATCATGGCATCATGGGAGACTCCTCTCACGCCTTTCATGACCTCATTTGCTATAATAGGTCTGGCATACGACTCCAGGTGCCCGTCACTAGAACATCTAGATTCCGCCAAACTTTCCTCCCGGAGGCCATACATCGCATACTTACGCCAAATGCTAGCCACATCCTGTTATCATCCATTTTATCCATCTACCATTTTATTTGCATATTTTCATGTCTTTGAACTTTTACTTTTTACGTTTGCAATCATCCCATTCTTATAATGTTTGTATATGCTTGTACTTGTTTTTATGTTGTACTGTCGGCGGAAAGGGATTTTCCGTTTTTCGAATGGACGATAAACTATAAACTATAACTATAACTATCATGAGATGGACATACCATATATGGCACATGTAAGCCTTTGTTTTTTTTTTCTCAACCTTAATTTAAAGGACACTGGTAGTACTGCTATCCCCTGAGGGATTTATTATGAAAGTTAAAATTCTTTCCTTCAGAAACATTGATATCACTCTACAAACTGCAAACTATCTGATCTGTAAATAAGAGATAATTTATATAGGGTTAACAAAAGAAATCATAACACTGTGCAACACTCCACATCATTTTTTTGCATAGACAATGAGTTTCTTCAGAAACCATCAAACTTTGAAGACGTATATTTTGCGAACGGTAAAAGATATTGAAATAATTCCAACTGACAAATGAAACAGCTCTTTTTGGTGACAAGTCACACGACCTTTAAGGACCTTCAAAATGAACATTTAATGTCAGATTTCAATGTTTTGGTAAAAAAATCAGATTTAAAGGCTGTGGGTTGCTCATGGATGACAAACCACCTTATTAAACAGGTACTTCCCATTTCTCATTCACTAAGTCCTACCACTTGAAATGTCAAAGCATTTTTTCACAAGGATCTAGTATCAAAAATAATTTCATAAGCATAAGAAGCTTTTTGAAAGGGGGGTGAATGTTAGTGATCAGTGTCCTGAGGAAGGGGTGTAAGGGGGGGGGTGTCGCCTCCACTTTGGAAAATTTTAATTTGAAGTAATTTCATCCTCTTTAATGCCATATTTTGGCAGCATGTCATCCAAAGTGGTGGGGGTGAAACGAGGTTTCCGCCCCCACCAATCAGTGTGGGGGAGGTCGCGCCCTGCTCCCTTTTTCCTACGCCTGTGAATATCCACAAATGTAGCCTATTCTTGTCTTCCACTTTGGTTTCTTCAGTTCATCCGATGAGTACTGCAGGGAGAGTATACGTTACTAGTCAACCTGAAACTCGAGGTTCTACTTTCTTATCGTCCTACTCATCATTATCTAAAGTTTCATTTTGTTCTGCAAAACTCTCTTGTTTACGGACTTTTAGTCTGTTACTACGTTATTTCCCGAAGCAAACTGTCAGTCCCCTTCTGTAGTGCCAGATTTAGGTTTATTGAACATCGGTTCAACAGAAAAATACAGACAAGGGACTTTACCAGGGCGATAAATAATCGTCTGCAGCTTAACATTGTTCCAAAATAATAAAACGAGACATTTATAAAGATTCATTAAATGGTAAAATTGGAATGCACGACTGGCAACAAGCAAGTTGCTGCTCAAATCACCTCAGGAAACAAGCTGTTAATGACATTGATGGAGGGCGATACATTTGACAGATTATCTTATGTTTTTCCTCTCTTTCCCCCTTTTCTCTTACAGTTCCTACTGTTTACTGCTTTTATGGTTCTGCCTCTTATATGCCTATTTTTCGCCTATGGTCTTATCATCTTAGAGCTTTGGCGAGGCATCATGTCAGAAAAACGGGCTACCGCTAGGGGTAAGAATCTTTTACCTTTCATTCTGCGAAAGAATAGTTGCAAGTGGCAATCAGACCCTTTTCTTCGACTCTTCATATCTCAAATGCGAGCTCAACGAGTTTTTACTGCCTATATGGCCCCTGCCTTAAAAGGAACAATGTGAATGTTTTTGTCAGGGATGACACCATTTTGGGGTTTACTTACAAAGTTTTCTGTCATAATTGTTGCACACGTTACAACAGAGGATAACGACATAGAGGGTACATACACACGTCTTTTATTCAGTTACCAGGTTACATGTTAAGTTGTATCGGACTTTGCGAACTTGTTCCTTCTTCGTAATAGACACAAGGAGAGAACTCAGCTCTTTACAACTTAACAGTGTAGTGCCCAGCCTATACTTAACACGGAGAGCAGTCAGGTGCTCTCAACAGATATAAACAGGAAGGGTTAATGTAAAATATTATTTTTTTTAAATATCAAAGAGAAACTAGACCCAAATATTTTGGTGACATTTTTAATTACCTCCAATGCGTGGCTCTTAAGACTAGCAAAGGAACATAATGCAATTAAAACTTAAAGTGGACGTGAAACAAACGGAAGTGGTGTCATCTCCTCTCATTGATAATCAATCATTTATTTTCTTATGTTTTCAATCTATTGTTTTGACTTTAAAATAGATAGGAATGTGAGTTGTGGTTGAGAAATTTCAAGTTTGTAAACTTCCCATGTATTTAATGCACCCGCAAAATATGGGATTATGAAAGAGAAAACTGGATTTAATGTTTAAAGAAAAGCAAAACGAGGGGCACTCATTAATGTGGGGTTATGTTGTCACGCGTGCTTACTTTAAGTTCACTTTGGGTTAAATCTTTTTCTTCCAATGTCTAGATAACTACTAATAGGAACTGATTGCAAATTATTGTATAGACTCATTCATTGTTTACAAACAATGACGTCACTGTGTGTTGGTAAAAGAGTTTGTAAGGCGCGTTTATACTGTCGTCACAATGCAAAGTAGATTCCAATTCGTCTTTCTGCGTGCAATCGCACAGGCGTTTACACGCGCAACACCGAACATACACGCATTTGTTTTTGCGCATGCTCTATGCCAACCAATGCCAACCAGTGACGTAAGCGTGAACACCCTAATAAATACTCATTTCAAACTTTAAAACTACTAATAAGAGACAGTTTTAAGGTCATATGCCCTTCTTGAATAAATATAGGATAACTATTCTGTTGCTGAGTGTCTGAAATATGCAATTAGCTGTGTGAAATCAGCGGTTTGTTTTATACAAACACACTAGGGAGTCACTGTCTAGCCTTTTGTAAAATATACATTTGTTTACCGTGCTTTACTATAGTTATATGAGATATAAGATATAATCGGGTTTGAAGACTAAGCTCTGCTTTACTCTAATTAACATGAAAAAAAAAATCGGAGGGTGAATTAAGGCTTCATGTCCGAAGCCAAAGATGTGGTTACGCAGGCTTTTTGGAAATATGCTTTACTCTCAAACACTTAAAAGATTAGTCCAGACCCAAAGTTAAGTTTGATATGTTAAAGTGGAACATATTCTAAGCATTCTGTGAAATTTTCAATCATTTCCCATGTTCGGTTCTGGAGATATTAGCAATTGAAGTT
>WURT03644602.1:0-19624 GCA_009936505.3 Holothuria glaberrima | reverse complement strand
ATAAACTCAGCCCCTTAAAGGGTATATGAAACCACACTAGCCTTTGTTCAATCTTTACACTTACCAAACTATATAAATTCAGCCCCTTAAAGGGTATATGAAGCCACACTAGCCTTTGTTCAATCTTTACACTTACCAAACTATATAAACTCAGCCCCTTAAAGGGTATATGTAGCCAAACTAGCTGAAATGCCTGTTGAACATATTAGGGTAAAAAGTGGAAAAAAGGAAAACAAAAGGACAAATAGAGAGGAAGAAAAAAGAATGAAAGTTTGGTCACTTTAGTCTTAGTGCCCTTCCTGAGGACATAGCTCCTTCAGGAAGCAGAACCCTGTCTGGGTAACCGTTTGGTTTTCACCCTTCCATTCAGCTGAAGGGACTTTTGCAAAAGTATAAGAGAAAAAGAGAATCCCTTCCCCAACTTTGTCCATACCCCCTAAGAACCAAAAGAACCTAGAAATTACCTGACAATGGAAGTCACTTTCTCAAAGCTATCAACTACTGGATCTGCTCTGTAGCTGAAAGGGTCGCCACCTGTCTCACAGCCGAGGTCAAAGATCACTGCTATCCTACCATTTGTGATATTTCCTGATGATGTTCTACAAACTATTTCCTCTGGGTTGTTGTCTCTGTAAAATAAAAATGTGTTACATTTTACATTGTAAGAAAAAATATAAATCTTAAAGTGCCCAAAGCCTATGGTTGCTAGCTGATGTATAGGCACAGGAGGGCCTTTAAAATATTTAATAAAACTATACATTCAGTAGACAGAGTTTTTTCATGGGTGGGTGGTGGACAGGAGCTCCATCATTTCTGGGGGAGGGGGTCTAGTAGAGCCCCCCTTCTTGTTATGTCACTGATTCTGCATACAAAACCAATAACAGTTAAAAACAAAATGTACCTCTTTCAGGAAATAAATGGTGGGACAAATTGCATCCATATATGTATATATATATTTACTTTTGGTTAAAAGGAAAACATAAGGGGTTGCAAAGATAACATTTCAGTAGCAATGTGAGCATTATGAAATGACTGAATTATAGGCAGAGTAGTCTCTGGCACTTCACAGTTGCAACCACTCTTGACTTATTATTTTATCTTAACCTTACACTTTCCAGATTTCCTGAAGAGGATGTTATGTACATGGGAAAGGGACTTGTAGTTTATTATAAACCACCTTAAGTTCTGAAACTTAAAAGGTATTTGCATTCACCTTTACCACATAGGGATACATTGATGATATTTTTTTGCTCTCTTTGGCATATAGCCAAGCTAGAATTTTCACAGTAATCAACAAGATTTTAAAATTTACATCTTTGGTAAATTTATTAATCCACAGATCTACATAAAAAGTGTCTGAAGGTATCAGCACAACAATAAATGTTATGAAAAGAAATTTTTAAAAAAAATTTGTTCAAGCAGAAAGATGAAGTACTTACTCTATTATTACACAAGGATTCCCTTCTTGACTAGAACAAGGATTGGCATTTATTTCAACTGTTTGATTTGTTCCTGCATTCAAGTGTTCCCCCCTTATCACCAGCCTTGTACCACCAGACTGGGGGCCCTTTGTAGGAAATACTGACAAAATTGTGGGTTTCTATGAAGAGAGAAAACAAGAGCTGTTAGCTGAACCAAAAAGAAAAAACATATCACAAAGAGAAACAGATAACACCAGAACTTCATTTAGTGCAACAATTATACTTGCAAACTAAGGAAATCTTTCTAGGAAACCCAGTCTAGCTACTAACAGGTGAGAACATTGCTTGAAATTATATATTTACCCCGAGCAGAGGTGGAAAAAATGTTCATTTTCTGGGAAGTGAGTCAAAGTTTCCTTAATTCCTCCCATATTTTTATGTACATAACAGGTGGAAATTTCCCTCCAAATACCCAAATTTCCGGGGAAGGAGCCTCATAGCTTCTCAACTTTTTCCACCCAAGAACCTGAGTATAATTTTTTTGCACCCCCCCCCCCACACACACACACATACTTCTGTAAAATGTTAAGATACATGCAAAACAGCAAACAAGGAGGTGAGTATACACAAACATTTTTTTTTTAAAATCTGCTCTGCTTTATTTCAAACCTTACCACATACGAAAAATCATCATCTGAGGTAGCAGCTGGAATTTGACTATCACTGAATTGAATGATCACTTTCCCACTTATTAGATCTGGAACACTAGATGTTGTGCAGTACAATCTGGGGATGGTACAAATCAAAGAAAAATGATATTTCCTGAAGTTTGAATGATTAGTTTTGACATATGATTAAAACTATGATTTATGCACACTTTTAGTAAATACTCCAAACTTGAGAAAACTTTTTTCAACTTGGTAGTTAACTATCAGTTGATGTGACTATTTTGGGTGAAGTTTGGGTTGCTTTGAATCCAAGCTGATCAAAGATTTTCACTATTTTTTTTAATGCTACCATACTTTTACTCAAAATGAGGTTGACATTTTATATTTTGAAATACCATTGAATCCACGCTGATATGAGATTTTTACCATCTTTTTTGATGTTATCAAGCTTTTAGTCAACATGAGGTTGAAATTTTATATTTTATGATTCCACACCCTCATTATGATAGGACCCTAGTGACAATTTTAGAAATGAATTTGAACATTCTTTTGGAAGAATCCTCTTTCCCTCAAGGGTACTATGGGTAGTTGTGGAGTTGGTTAGTTTACAAATTAACATGCAAAAATATATTAAGATTCAGTAGGTATGGATAGGATTGACACTTACTTCTGTGATGACACAAATTCCATGGATGAACAGTCAGCTTCAGCAACTGTAATCGATTTTACATCTCCAGAAACCAGACCCAAGTTAAATCCACCAATGGCCAAACGGGTCCCTCCTGATATGTGCCCTGACAGCGGAGACACCTAGATGAGGAAAAGGAACTCACACAAATGATGACTTACAGATAATGCAAGTTGGTAGTTAGTCATAGATGCATTAGTGGAAAGGATGTGATAAGAAGATATCTGTCAATATATGTGATAAGAAGATTTCCGACAGAATATTAAAACTACAAAAGAGACCACAGAAAAGAAGGAACACGTAGCATTCTTTACATCAAACAGCCATTAAAATAAGCAATACACTGCACAGGAAATTGTGTCTTCAATTTTGTCCTTTCGCACTTCTACCACATTTTAAAGGCTTATTCCCTTGAGGAAGGCAAGTGTTATCTACACTATTCTTTTTTCTTTCATCAATGCAAGATGTTCCTCTGACAACCACAGTTGTCTCAAAATCAGACAACTCAGTTTTGTCTACCTTCTTCCCCAGAGGCTACTGGTGACAAAATTTTCCCCAACCCCTCTAATCATACATGGAAGCAAAGTATACGACCAAAGATTGCAAAGTAGTAAACAAAGGCCATCACTTACACTGACAATGGTAGGGTTTGGACAGCTCATCTCCCTACTGAGTAGCTGATTTTGTGGGCAAGTAGCTGCATTTACCAGAGAGAGACAGTTACTGCTAGCAGGACACCAACCACACTGGTATCTGGCATCAATAGTAAGACACTTTCCACAAGTCTGTTGTCTGGAGCCATCTACTAGCGTCGCAGCCTTCTGATTACATTTATACAGTGTCACTGAAGGAAAGGAAAAGGAAGGAAATAATATAGAAGGCACAAAACACTTACCATGGATCATTGCAAATGAAATCAGTCACAATTTCTTCATAGTCTTTTAGCTTCCCTCACCCCCAAGCACAAATTAAGGAAATTCATGAAGTATATTCTTTACAGAAAGGCAAATTTAGATCCCTGCTTATTTTTTTTGGCTTATTTTTTTTTCTACCCTAGATGTTAGTTCCCAGTTTCATAGATACAGCAAGATCAAACTCGATGTTGGTTATTAAAGATTTCGCCTCAAAATTTCAATACCACTCTTTCAACAAAACATCATTTTTTAACTCTGCATTCACTGAATGTTTCATCATTTTACTGAAAATAATTCTTCATAAGTCTTACAAAGGCTTACTATGCCTCAACTCAATCATATTAAACCATACCTACCTTCAACAATATAAAATTATCGCAACTCCTGCTTATTTTTCTGGCCTAGATTTAAGCAGGCATATCTTCAGACAAAGATAGACTAGACTTCCTTTACAAATGTCAAGCATGACAGTTACACTTGTAAAATAAACAGACCTCCCCCTCATTACTACAGATTCACAACAACTGTGCTTAACAAAACAAACACTCCTTCCTGCAATTACTCAGTAAGTCATTAACAACTGCTTTTGCTGTCAGTTTGTATCACTCTTTAAACACGGTGATAACGAAAAAGTGTCACAGCTATGATTTCAAAAAATTTAACAAGACCATATGATGAAAACTTTATAAATATCTTAGGATACTTCCTTTTAATTGCGTTTAAAATGTACCAACATAGCATGCAAAGAAAATAGCTTTAATCACTATTAAACGGTTCAGTCTCATCAATAAACTCCAGCAGTAGCTTTATCTCCTCAAAATATTATGCATTACAGAAGTTATAAAAGTTGCATTATTTGAATTTTTGACGTTTGGGCCAACAAAACAACAAACAGATGAATTTGTTTCCATGAAAACCGTAGTCCTTGAAAGACAGCTACTGTACTCCCTTATTTTGAATTATTGGCCATTCTGTGTCTAAAAATCCTGGTTTTACAAATACGAAAACTTTAAGACAAATGCAGTATTTCCCTTCAGCTTCATTCCTTGCTGTCCCAATATTAATGAATATTGAAATATTCCACAAGGGTAGGACTTGTGTTCCCCCACCCTAACAATATTTGTATACAGAAATACGCCAGTAAAATTTAGTGATGAAAAAATTATTTCTATCATTCTTCATCCTGACAGTTCCTGTGGTCAGTGTTAAAAGGTCAAAGGTGTTCAACAAACCTGTCAGGTTGTCCTCCATATCCAAGGCAAAATCCCCCCAATAAACTTGAAGAGAGCCTTTTCGTGATTCCTCTGTGCTTGAGTAATTAAACTGCAGGGCAAAACAAAAGAAAAAAATATGGCTTCAACTTTTAACACATGTTGTGTTTCCTCTTATCGCTCTGTTTTTGGTACATTGAACATATCATTTTCTCTAACAATCGAACAACTGTTGAAACAAGATTTAAGTCCCAGTACCACTCCGGCTGGTAGTTTAAACAAAACCTTGATCTCATTTCATATTTAGTCATAACACAGGCATAAACTATCCATCAAGTTATTTCTGAGTGTTCTTTAACCATCTCTGTAGTTTGATTAAAGATTGTAACCTCTGTTTCATCCCAAACTTATTCAAAACTTTCAAAAAATTTGCAAAGCAGATCCAATTTTAACTGAATGTCAAATATTCTGAAATGTGATGCAAACAGTCCCAAGTGCTTCTTAAATATTAACTGAACACAAGTACTTTGTAAATCAATCACTTTATTCATAAGATAATCCTTTATTTTCATAATGCTAAAAACACACTGTGACACATGTCAAATGTATTGAGTCACAATGAGGCAAGTGATGCCTTATCTCAAGTTCCGTTAAACTATCATCATCATTTAGTTTATTTAACATTTGAGGGTCAGGAAGCCAATTCGCACATCAAGGACCCTATACCAGAGTGACACTAATCATTATGAAGTGCAAATGTGCAAGTATTTGCATTAAAGACTGACACAGTAGGCCTACAACTTAGGGTTAAATGACAAAACACAACGACCTACCAGAAAACGATCACAAACTATTTTGGACTGTTCTACACTTGCTTGGATGATTAGCTGATCCTGGTCACCAAAATCAATTTGACAGGTATAGGAAAAAGTCTGAGGATAAGTAAACCATAGGTAACATTAAAATAATGATTTACTGCACATGCACTTCTTTAAATCATTTTTCTAACCATTTTTATAAGCATATAAAACACTCATTCCTTCCACCTCTTCCCAATGCATACTTTCAAAAATTCAAAGAATGTAAGGTAGAAATTGTTGTCAATTTTTAAACTTAGACAAGTATACAAAGGTGTTTGACCATCTCCCCCATACATATCTTTAGTACACTTGATAAAAGGGTAAAGAAATTGAATGATCCCTGAGGCAAAGTTTCGACATTTTCCCATTTTTCAGACTAACATATCACTATTTACACAGCAAATAATTAAACCTAAAGTGAATACAAAGGGAAGAGAGGTATGTGAGGTATTTGTATCTGTCTGATTTCATTTGTCATGAACATCTTGTTTGTTTTATCCATCTCTCTAAAATTACAGAAGAGTCAGATAGTTCACAAATGTCTTTTAATTTTAAGGCATGGTTAAGAGCACGTAGAGACTTTGAGCAGGATAAAGTGTTTATAATTTACATTCATGTCACATCTATACAAAACATGGCTCATACTATTCAAAGCTCTTTCAAATCAACATCATTCAAAGAGGAAAAGGTTGAAACTGATTTAAACATGATAATATTTTGCTACTCTGGGACAAAACAGCCTACTACTTTAAAGTTATGGTAACATGCTGGCAAAAATGCCTGTTTGAATCTTAAAGAATGAGATTTCCCAAGGAAAGATCCACTGGAATTATTTCAATATCTTTTATGGTTCTCAAGATAAAACTCAAAATGTTTCTGAAGTACTCATTGTCTATGCAAGAATAATGATGTGTAGAGTTGCAGAGGTTTGGCATTTCTTTTCTTAACCCTATATTAATTCTCTCTGAATTACTCATCACATAGTTTACACTCTGGCGAGTGATACCGATATTTTTCAAGGACACAAATTTAACTTTTAAAACAAATCCCTCAGGACATACTGTTACAACTGTCCTTGAAATGAAGGTTGAAAAAACAAAGGATAACATTAGCCATATTTGTCCAGTTCCTCTCTCAGCAACATAAATTTTCATATTTAGCTCATGTTTAGTCAAGATAAAAGTGTGAAATTGAAATTACCCTGTAAAATGGTCAATTTTTGATGGATTCTGATGGGAGTTGTGGCTATTTTCTAAGTTTTTAATATTTTTTACACCAAATAGCCAACTATGTCATTGTCATGTCACCAGACCTTTAAATACAGGTATTAAACCTGCACTTAAAGTGATATCTTCACGATCTCAAGTTTATACGTACCTCACTTGGGAAGTTTTCCCCATCAATCTCTATCCTTTGTCTTTGTCCTGCTGGGATGAGTATTTCTTCACTCTGTAGGAGACGTGGGCAGCTCTGAAAGCAAATAAATATCAAAGTTGTACTTACTGTACATTCTAAACATACAGAGGAAAATGACAAACATAACAAAATATTCTCTCAATTTCGGCATATTTAGACTATTGTGACTCGTTAATTAGGGAAACCTTACAGAGAGAAAAAGTGGTTTTGAATTTTCCTTGCATAGAACACTAACACAGTGTGAAGATATCTTTCCAACCATTAAGTTTCAGTAGGTATGATCTATTTGAACTTTTTACATGGAACCCACAAATAAAACTTGGTCTTGCTACAACTGCATGTTCAATCATTGTGGAAAAAAGTTAATATGGCATGTTAATTTCAGGAAAGAAACAGTATGCAACTGTGCCAGCTCAAATAGCTATGGTTGTTTAACTTGTTTTACATCACAGTTTTGATTTCAAGACACTTGAACATTTCATGCAAGCTAGCCTAGACCATTCTTTAGATCAAAACTCACGCTTCCAATCGTAACATCTGTGTTATTACAGTTCTGGGCACTATCTTTGCACTGGTTGCTATACAGACACCAGTGGCATTCATATTTGTTCCCAGCACAAAGAGAGCATGATGATAACTTGGTGCAATCATAGAAATCAAAGTTTGTGGCAACGATGTTCCGACTCTGACCATTCTCCTCATAGTGGATCTGAAGTTCAACCGCTCTGAAACCTGGAAGATTTAAAGCAAACAAAAACTATACTGAAGTAATGAAACATATTAAAAGAATAAAATATGATGTCTTCTTCCCAGTAATACCTTTTTTAATGAATGTAATAAAATATCTCACTGACAAAGTGATGTCTTATTAATCATGTAAAATTCTGAACATTCCACCTTGACATTCTGTCTAAATTTGAGCCTTCTACCCCAAATTTTCATTAGTACAGTTCATAGCCTCAATACATTAATTAAGGAAACTGATCCCTCAACCAGCTTCTGCCTGGACACAGTTCTTTAAACCCGACCTCAACAAATACTACTGGGATATTTGAGCCTTTGCCCAGCGAGCAATTACATGACGCATAACCAAATGCTCCATCTGGAGAAAGTTTCCACTCCAAAATACTTCCTACCATCTCATCTTGAGGATGTGAATCATGCAATGTAAACACGAACAGCATCTATTCACTAGAACAGCTAGCTACCTAAATATGTGCTTGATAACTACCTGTCATATAACATGGGCTTTAAATCAATTTCTACTCAGAGCTTAATCCATCATTCTTGAAAAGAAACCTCATCGAAACATTGAAGTAATGTCAGATGCTAGTGAAGAGGAAAGTAATTTTCCTTTAAGTAAAGTAAGTCTATCACTTTTGTAAAAACAGGCAGAAAAACTAGAAGTGTGAAGAAATGCTGTGGATGCAAAAAGATGCAGGCTGCTCTGAATGCTGCTGACTTGACTGTATGTATACTGCTGTAGATATCACACAAGTCTTTTAAAAGGGATTTGTGTATACATGTCAAATAACATGAAAGTTAGTAGTAGCTTCCTGAGGTGGGGTTAGGGGGACACAGGAGGTGAAAAAAGCAAATTTAGATAAATTTGGGAATCAGGGATGGACTGAATATTGGGATGGGCAATACAGTCCAACACTTCACTCATGACTTGCATTCATTAGGGTTCCTTTACCTTAAAACACAATCAAATTCCATGACTTTTCCATGAACCTTTCATGGCAAAATTTTGAAAAACAATGACTGAACACAATTTCATGGATTTAAATATTTACATATGTTCATAGTCTTGGTAAAATTCCATGACATCCACCACTTCTAACTCAAAAACACCAAGGCTTTCACTGGCCTGGTAAGTCAAACTTAAATACTACAACTTTTACAGGCCTGGTGAGTCAAACTTAAATACCATGACTTTTACAGGCCTGGTGAGTCAAAACTTGTTTTCCATGACTGCTACAGGTTTGGTGAGTCAAACCTTTTTCAGATGACTTTTACAGGACTGGTGAGTCAAACTTAAATTCCATGACTTTTAAAGGCCTGGTGAGTCAAACTTAAATTCTATGACTTCATGACTTTTCCAGGCCACAGAAATCCTGACAATTATAAAAATGTATATCTAACCTTCACTTGTAGCTGTAATGCCTCCTGGAGTATTACACTTGACTTTTGACATGTCTGAGGTTTCCATAACAGGCTGCCTTGCGAGTACAGTAGTCCCCTCCATGAAGACGCAGCTTAATCCTGTACTTGGGATTGGTGGGAGACTTGAGATTTCCAGAGTCAACTGCAAAGTAGAGAAATATAAACTTTTGAGGCTGTTTCTTCCTTCATATATGACCAATTAAAGCCATACTATTTGTGACAACACTACTGAAAGATCTGAAACACAAAATGATATAAAAGCCACATAAATGAATTACATGTTTACATAAATGAATTACATGTTTGCTCAAGTCTTTATATTTTCCCTTCATATATTACCTTTTAGTTAATATTTTGCTACCACTTCATATTATGTCTACATCACTGTTACAGCTCTACGAATACAGACACCTGTACTAGTCTGGTAACATAACACCTGAGTAAAGCTGCTACAGGATGATCATCAACAGAGCTAACAGGTTTGTACACGTAATGATACTCTTTCAATCCTTTCATACTTTCAACACGAGATGTACCATACTGATTTTAATCAAAACCACAGTTATGTTTGTTTCTTGAAAGGAGTGTCGCAGTTTTACCAACTGTGGAAGTCCAAAAAGGTGAAAACCTGGACCCGTACTTGGTAAAATGCTTTTGTTAAAGTAAAAGAAAGCTCAACGGCGATAATTTTGACAGCAGAAATCGTAGTGTGGCCAATAGCTAGAGTTGCGTAATATTACACTTTAAAATTTTTGGATCAATTTGACCCAAAAGTGAGTCAGGAGGTAACCGACCAAAATAATGGTGTCAAATAATGACCCAAGTAAGGTTTCATTTGATCCAAATTGGGTTAAAGTGTGACCCAAAATGTTGGTTCAATTCCCTCCTGACCCAGGTGTTTCTAGAGAGTTGAATGACATGTACAGGTAGGCCAGGTAGCTCCCGATCACATATACTAGCAACTGGATACGAGTGTTTATGAACAGATGAAGTCCCAGATCGAACTAGAAATATACATAGCTGCCAAGTTAATCTTTTGACAATTTTGAATCTTGTTTCTAGCCTGCATGTCGAGGCTGCGGCAAACAAGTAAGTAGGCCATACGTGCATGATAAGGATTTACAGCCGTATCAATTGAGAGCCTGTGTCGTCCCCTTCATTTTCACCACAAAAGTTTTCTTTGACACCAACCTTTCCCACTTGTGACAATTCCTCATGAAAATAATACAATTAGTTCTCCTTCAAGCTATTCTGTACGACATTTGACAAGGAAACTTGACGTAGCCTGATTCACTTTACAGAAAGTTTTTGTTAGCACTAAAAAGCAGCGCACACTCGATGACTGATATTATCATGTCTACCATCTTTTGTTTGATGAACAAAACCACACAGTAAGTTCCTATAATACTGGCGATACGGTCGGTAGTCATTTCCGACTTTGCAGGTTTTATAGCATTTGATGACCCTGTAACATAACAGCACAATTTGCCTGCTCAGCGAACATGTGTTACTCTGCATTTGCATTGGCTCCATCTCTTAGAATGGGTACGTCCAACCCAAAAAGGTGCATTCAACACATGCTGAGAAGGTTATGATACAACTACGTCGTTGGCTGTTATCACAGGCAACGATGACTGGAGTTGTTTACTACTCATCAGTGTACTGACAGTAGTTACATGCATTGTAATTCGTGTGTTATGGTAGTCATTTCCGACCGTACAATCCCCGGTCCCTCTCAAGTTTTGCAAGAGCGGCTCCTAAGTTTTCCCTTTCAGGAAACCAAAAATAACTGATGCTATCAATAGACGAATGAACAGACCCGTTGCCAGGAAAGGTACTGAAGGGGAGCAACATAGCTTCCAGGAGGAGGAATTTTTTGTGGAGGGTGAGATATACATTATGGTAGTGATGATTTTTGATCTTCTGGGGGCAACATTTTTTCCTGGCAACCTTTCCACCTGGCGCCCCCTAGCTACGGGCTTGCAAACGATGTTAGCAAACCCTCAATACACATAATAGGCTATGGCACACTGCCAAAGTATTGAAACTATTTATCATTAGACATGGAAATATAATGTTAAAGAGGACATGTAATCTCCCAAACATACTTAGCAATAGCTCTATAGTTTTAAATACAATTGGTAAATGCATTTTGATTGACATTCATTCACACAATAGCTCCACTCTGGTAGATTACTTAATGACTTGAGCAGTCAGTTATGTCCCCAATTAAGCTCACACACAGTTGTGTATCAATAAAGCCTTGAGGAACTCAAACACAGTGCAGGCTATCACGGCTATGTCTTGCAGGTGTACTAGACGGGGTAATTGTTTAAATTGGAGGAGGAGCTAGAGGTAAACTTGAAAGAGATCATTTTTACTGTTTGGGGAGAGATTATAGTGCCTTCAACATTCTGTATATAGGCTGACAAATATCAGTGGATTTGTATCCCTATGTAAGGGAAGTTCTACCAATTTGCTACACCATGAAAATGAGGAATATTGGATGATATTGATATTGAATACAGCCAATCATTGTAATACTTCTTTCCACAAAATGTGCCCAATATTTCTGTACTACTATATTCAGTATCCTTTTTTACCACACGTTCTTTTTACCTCCTTAACCACACATGCACTTTACTGTTCTCAACCACCTGTGGTAGCGGACACTACACAGAAATCACCAACAGGACATTATTTTTCCCCATCTAAATGACAAGGTCACAATCTTGTCTAACTGAGGAAGTTAACTTGTAACGAACCTGTTGAAAACCAAACAAATCCAGGCTATGTGTTTTCCTATGTAACAAGTGTTTTAAGCAGAGGTAACATTTCCTGGGACACCTTCCTTCTGAAACAGTCTAACCTCAACAAAGATAAACCACTACAGTCAAATCTCACCAACTTTAAAGGGGCTCATTGAGTTGACATCGATTATTTTTGGGACAAGTTTGAAGGAAATCATTGCATGACAATGCTTCTAATTAGCCTCATTAGTCATGTTTCACTTCCTATAGTTACCAAAAATGTGAGAAATTGTATTGTTTTTGTGGAAAGGGATTGAATATGATTACTACATAATGGTAAAAAGTGTCTGGTCACAAAGTTGTAATAAATGATTTTAATCATCAATTACCCTATCATAGCCATTTCAGTTGTGAGTCAGATGTGCAGAATCTCTTAGTTTGATCGTTTACCATCAAGATGTGAGTAAATCTCAAGTTGTGAAAAAAATCATGAATTTTGTTAACCAACTCAATAAGCCCCTTTAACAGCAGTTAGTACTTAGACATATAGTTGCATTTTAAAAGGAAAGGGGAATGTACATCCTACTTGTGGTTTCATGATTCAACAAAATGTTTGGTTAATAAAGATTAATATCCTTCCAAATGATTTAAAGGAGAAACTGTTAACACATCATGAGACTAGGCTTGGTTGGGAGTACCTGTCTACACTTACAAATAGCAGCCCTTGTCCGGGAGACAAGTAGCAACTCCACTAATTTGGTTAAAATTGCAACTCCTGGGTAATTTTTAATACTATCAAAACTATGAGGGCCTGCCCAAGCCTACATAAGACTTTGTTTGTAAAAGCTCTTGAAAATTACTTGAGAAGACTAAAAAAGTAGTCCCCCTTTAAGGGGAACATCACTGGAAACGAGGTATATAAAATCACTGATGCTATCAGGTTGTTAAAGTGAACACTTTTCCTCAAAACAAATGCACATACTGTTGTACTAATAGAGGCAAATATGCCAATAGTAATGAGATCCTCTTCCAATAAGAAGGTCAGCTGGAGACAACCAAGCTGGAAAGGATCTTCATATGAACCATCTAATTTCAAAGCTTTTTCAATGAAGTGGAATCCTAACTGAATTACAGACTAGAGTGATAAATTAAGCACAGCTAATGTGCACCGACTGGAACATGTTGGATAGCTCATGCAACATTACTTCACAGATTATCTACACATTGATAAGATTGATGGCCTTTAATTCTCCCATTAATTACAAGCAGGCATCGTCTCTGAGATTGACCTACATCAAAAGTGCAAATTATTTACAAATTAAGAGGGAGAACTATGCTCTATCAAAATAAAGCCCTTCCAGGCAGAAAATGGATTCCAATTCACAAAACCTTGCTAAATCAACAAAATTATCCCTCTACTGAAATTCCCTGTTGCAATTAAGTTGTTCTTTAAGGAAAAGCTTACAGAATTTTGAGCACCATGAATGCCTCAAATTAAATTCATCCATCTCTGACAAATATCAAGTCCCATGGGTATGCTAATAAAGAAGATAAAATAGTATCAGAAGTGATATTTTTATCAGTCTCAACTCTTTTGGTCCACACATTACGATCAACTAGATTGGACAAATTTTGCACTTTTGAACATATTATCCTTTAATATGCTACTTCCAGGGAAAAACGTTGGTCTGAGAGGACAGGAAGAGTAAAGAAAGGGAAGGAAAAATCTATGATTGGGGAACATTCTTGCACTTCTTTGTCCATAGCATGCCACTCAAGTCAGGTAAACACTGGTGGCACCATGACTATACCCTTTTTTCTTAGGAAATGTTGGGGAGGGGGGTAGTTAGGACAACATATTTGCAATGAAGGACAATGGCAATATACTTTAACAAAGTCCTTAGCATAGTTGGGTACAGCACACTGAAAAATTGTACATAGCATGGTGGTTAGGGGAAGGTAAAGAGTGCCCCCCTCTCCCCACGCTACATGGCTTCACCCTCTGGCATTACCACTAGCCAGCCAAATTCCTGGTGTTTTGTACCATAAGCCTAGTTGTGCCATGTCGGAGGGCCACGATACAGCATCCTAATGAATTTCATGCACAAACACAAAAAGAACTTCAGTGTACAGTAACTCAAGATAAAAAAAAAAAAAAAAAACACCATCAATGAGCCTTAATACTAGTTATAAATTATGGGCAATTAATCTTCTCTGAAATCAAGTCATCTTAGAACCATGCAATGTGTTGGATACACGCTTCATTGATTAGAGGTCACGAGAACTATTCATGTTTTTAGCTTGTAACCACTCAACACAAAGAAAACTGTAATTCAATCTGGACCAGGATTCTTTATGTCACGCAAAGTTTGAAAAAGTCATTAGACAAAATGGAACTAGTTACTGTAATGAAAACAGAAATGTAAAATTTAATCTTTTAATTACTTCCTAAGTTCCTATCGAAACATTGAAATTAAAAGTATATAACAAAAGTTGCTGTTATAAGAGTCTTATTACTGTCAATTCAAAACTTGCCAACAATCTGAATCGCTATCATTTCCTCATGCAGCATCTTAATTAACATAACAAACTTTTCTTCAATGGTAATATTTTGCTTTTGATATCTTGTCTAGAACTGTTTACCCTTTTAAGTATAAATCACAAGTATATCTCAGATTATATTAATCTTGACCTTAAACAATGGCAATGAATCATAACTGAGGTGAGGTAACCACACCTGGCTGTGTTTTCCTGAAACTTTAAGATCAAGTTCTGATTAAACCAGCTAAACACACAGTCATGTGAGTTACAAGTGGTGACAAAATTACGAGAAGCTCAACTTGTATTACAACATGTTTCAACTTCAGGTCTTTCCCCTAGTACCAATACCAGCTTGAAAGTTGTGAAACTCAGACTACAAAAACATGTAGCACTTTCCAGGAAACCTCATGATTTTGTGCTCTTTATGATTTCACACAGGCAGATCGGTTTCAAAAGCCATCACTAAAGCTCAAATTAAATGGAAAAACTGTATGCAACAGCAAGGAACATTTTTGGGAGAACTTATGGCTGACATGGCACATACTGTACATACCCTCTTTGTGTAATGAGGTTAATATTTGAGAAAATATAATCCTTGTCAGGTTTTCTGTTTCATAAGTCCCTTTTGGTAATCCTGCTGTAGATGAGGTACATAGGAGTGAGATAGAATTAGAAGTCCAGGAGTAAATACAGTAAATCTACTATTTATTTGAGCCTTTCTCCAAAACTGCCAAAGTATTCTTACTGGGAAGTATCACAATGACAGTGGTTATCAATTTAGAGCCAAGTATCACAAACAGACAAACACACATACATCCACATGCCATTAAGAACAAATAGGTTTTTCTTTTCATAGAAACCAAAACTGGATCATGATTCCTTGTCACATACCTCACACAGGTAAGGGAAGGGGCATTTACATACTAACTGATACTTAGGGGTACTTTTAAATGATACTGTAATCCTACCAGGAAATAATTCTACTAGTGTAACATAACATGCAATGTCCTATCACATTTACACTTGACCTGTACTCTAAAGGCTGAATCCCTCTCCAAGTAACCCCCCACCCCCTGGTATATGGTTGCTATAAACAATCTTTCAAATGCTAAAGCAATATATAAAGAGGTTCCATTCCGGGCTTGATGTACATGTAACCAACAACACCAATGGCAGAAAATTTTTGTACCCTCGACTTCTACCAGGATGCTCCTAGAAGGGCATCAATGCGAATCAAACTTACAGTTAAGTCAGAGCCCTTCCCTCAAGCTCAGACTCAGTTTTGCTGTGAGCTTTTGAGGCTGACGTCAACATCGTCAAGCCCTAGTTGAGCTCTGGTCAGAACTAAGTCTTAGAACACTTCCTCTGCAAGCCTGATCTAATGTGCAGACACAGGTTCTTTACCACTTGCCAAGAGTTAAATTAGAAGATTAGAACTGAATGTAATATACATTCCCAACACAGCCTTGATCAAAGCAACTGAATAGGATCTGAGCAGATCTGTTATCAGATATTGGTGGAGAGTAACAGCATCCTTAGATTTAGCTATCTCTGATTACATGGTCAATGGAGCAGAGGGGAGGGGTCATGTACCAATGATACTGAAAAGAAAGCACTGTTTTATTACAAGATCATTGAAGCAAAGTAATCTCTTACAGTAAATGGGATGTGAAGCTCAACCCAATTGTAAAATGCTGACAAAACCATCTGTGAAAACAAAGTTCATTCAGACACCATGCCCCAAGTCAGCTGCTCCAAAAGAAATGATCCTTAAGCCCTGAAAGCTAATTACATGCACATCAAAATCAAGCATCCCAGATTTTTGTGTTTCCTTTATAGTCAACAAAAACTTGTCACGCAAGAATATCGCTTCCTTATTTCCTACTTCTTATTTTTAAATAAGGGCAATATACTTGATCGTTAATCAAAACAACATTTAGATTAAAGAAGAAATGGTGTTCAATTTCCCTTACGAAGGTGGAAGTAGCTTTCAGATAGCAAGATGTATACTTTCTCTTCACGAGAGATGCCTAGTCAGCATAATTTATAAACTTCCTCATCTGGTACTGCTATCCATGGAATCCTTCCTACCTTGCTTTTTCCAAAGATATTTGCGCTACAACCACGTCCTAGGTCAATGAGGAATATCTTTTAAATTCAACTATACTTCATATATAATTGAAGTTTGACCTGCTTTTCCACTTGTTCTTGAACAAAACAAAGATATCTACTACACAATAAGTTGACCCCTCAAGACCAACTGTTACCCATTTTGCAAAATTGTATGGTCTGGCAATTTCATTTCTGTAAGCTCCCAAAATGCAGAGAAATTTTTCCTATTAGGAAAGTGATACCAAAAGCTGTACCACATGGTAACTTATCACAGCTTCCTGTTTATCCCATAGAGGCCTAGTAACTTCTCATTTAACTATTTCTTCTTTGCCATGTGACAATGACAAGTAACAGGGTCACATAAACTACAAACTAGGACATCAAATACAGTGACCACCCTAGACTTAATGACTACACATACATGTGTAACAGCTGAGAGATAGGATAATGAGCGCAACTTAAAAGTCATTTTAAGGGCTACACAAGTACATGAAGCCCAAATTACGTTTAAATTTCTGACCCTCTTTTGAGGGCATAATTGGACAGCTCAAGCCAGGACAATTTCCACCAGAATGCGGTACATGGTTTCTTCCAGGACAACTCTCCCCCTCAACCAACAATGCCCCCTGGAAAATCCTCCCTCCCGTATTTCCAACCATGACAATTACCTGGGATCCAACAACTCCCATGAGAAAATTGACTTTGTCAGGGGGGGGGGTGACAATAAACTTGGGTAAGTGGTCTGGAAGAAATTGTTCAGTTGGGAATTCTCTGGGTGGATAATATCAATACAAAACTTCTCTGGGACAGAATTGTCTGGGAGACACTGACAGCAGTAGGGGGAATGGGAGAGGGAAGATGGTGCTACTAGATCTTACTCTCCCTTGAAAAAAGAATGTGGTGGGACATACTCATTACTTAACCAATGGTGCAACAAGATCTTTGGCATGCTACAACTGTGGTACTGTTACAATAGTCAAGTATTTTATTCCAGGAGAATATACTTTGATGGGAAATAGCAAACTAGTTGATATGATTAGACAATCCCTAGGGCCATGTTGATGACTTCCCTATTGTTTCCTGCATAAAGGGGAAAAAAGCCATTGGGGATACCAGTCGGTTCTGCTTAATGTCACAGAGCACTGGCAGAGTTTACTAGGGACAAAATACTTCCTGTGTGTTGCTAAATTGACAAACCAAGACTTGTTACAAATAAAGACAGTCAAACCAGATAAATACCAGTCCTGGCAAAAATGTGTCCCTCTACAGCCCACTGGGCACATCAAATGAGAGAGAGAGGTGGAAAAAATAAGCTGCTGAAAAGTTTTCAAATCCATTAAAAGCAACTCATATTGAGTTGGTCTGATTGGAGTATTGGACACTGGAAGGTACATAGGTTGGCAATTAAAAGGGCTACAAGAACTCTTTAATATAAAAGGAGATGTCATGCAATAGGGATTAGGAGATTACTTCACTTGTGAAAGAGGAGTAGCAAATTCATCTTTCCTCACACTCTCTCCTCCTTCTCTGGAATGTTTGAAAGAGCCCCACACATAAAAACAAATCTAAAATTTGCATATAAAAAATGCAAGTGAGGGCCTGCAACTCATTTCAATGTTTTGACTCCTATAAGGCCGAAAGTGCTACGGACTTCAAATATCTTGGTGCCATCTGAACCTATAATCTAGATCATTGCACTCATAAAATTAAAGGGTGAGAAATATCAAATGCAGAATTGTCATAAATGCTGTTTTAGCTTAGCAGAAAGCAGCTAGATAAGGAGAGGAAAAGGAACACCAAGACTGTGTTTACCATCTCACCTCTGTGACAGTCTCCGCTGGAGCGTACTCTGGTGTCACTGAGATAATAGCAAGGCAGTCATCATCCGTAGACAGCCATCTTGGAGATGTTCCGTTCTCAGATCCAGTGCATTCTGCATTAATTCTCCTAGTACATCTTTAAAACAAAGAGACAAAATATTAAAAAACAATCAAGGGACATCTGGTATACTTAAGCTTTACCTGCAAGAATAAGAGGGCTCTTAAAATAAAATCCACCTAGCTACAGTAGCTGCCAAATGCTGTCTCTTTATTTTAATTGGCCAATCAATGAGAGTTAATTGGTACGAGGAACTGACAATCTTACAATGTTTTAGTCTTCCAAAAAACCTAAGACTAATTAGAATACAGTCAAATGGAGCTTCCATCAGATTGACATTCAACTACATGAGTATCAAGAATGACAAGAACTATATACCAACCAAGTCATTTGGAAAGGGGCTGTATGAATACATTGATTGCATTAAAGTGAGCTTATCTTTCACAGTTGAAGAGAGTGCTGATAACAATTTACAGCAACACAATACAAGAAGCTACAAAACAAACCGGACAGTTCTACCAGGAAGAGAATGATAAAGTATGTTGATGTAAAAGAGTCAGAAAAAACACAAGCAGCCTTAGATAATTTTGACACACTGCATTTATCTGATAACAGATATGCACCTGTCCCCATGTTCAGGTAGTTTATTCACAAATATCATCAAAAGTCAATGAAGAGGTATGGACAAAGTTGCTTCCCAAGAGGACATTCATTAACAAGTCCACCCATTTTTAAACAACTACAGCTCCATGTTTCAATTGAGGACACAGAGAATGTTTTTATCAACCAATATTTCAACTCTGAAATTTCTCCCTTTGTAATGTCTGCTGGCTATGCCCCCAGCAAGGTGGATTTCTATCAAAGGCAGCTCATCAATTGTATCATCTTAAAGGGAAATATTGAGTCTGTGAGGCTTTTTATCTAACATGTCCTCTTTTACATACGATCGGATCCCGTTCGATGAAAGAGAGGTAACTGGGAAAAATTTTCTACCCAGTG
>WURT03644591.1:0-19625 GCA_009936505.3 Holothuria glaberrima | reverse complement strand
GGGTCTTGCCGAAGAGTCTCTACATTCTTGTATATGGCACGTATGATGGGGCGTACTGACGGGTGGTATGAAATTACTAGAGAAATGCGTAGATTGGTAGACGTGTTGGACCAACACGTGCTACAATGCGACCGTCTAGAGGTTAGGGACGGAGTACTTTATCGTAGGTGGGAGGACAATACAGGCGAAAGAAACTCCTGGCAATTGGTAACTCCGAGGGGGCTCAAGCAGAATATTTTGCAGGATTTACATGACAAACCTGCGTCCGGACACTTGGGGGGTGAGAAAGACCCTGGGTCGGGTATAGAAGAGATTTTATTGGTACGCCTGGAGACGTGACGTGGAAAGGTGGTGTAAGTCTTGCAAAGTTTGCGCCCAACGGAAGACGCCCAAACGTAAGGCTAAGATGAAAATTCACCAGGTAGGAGCACCATTGGAAAGAATAGCCATTGACATATTGGGCCCGCTTCCAGAAACTGACTGTGGGGAGAAGTTTATAATGGTCGTGGCGGACTATTTCACGAAGTGGACCGAGTCATACCTGGTCCCTAATCAAGAGTCAATCACGATTGCCAGTGCTTTGGTAGATAACTTTATTTGCCGATTCGGGGTACCAAAACGTATTCATACAGATCAGGGGAGGAATTTTGAGTCCGTTTTATTTAAAGAACTTTGTTCTCTCTTGGGTATAGAAAAAACAAGAACCACCGCCTTGCACCCCCAAAGTGATGGAATGGTTGAGAGGTTCAGCCGAACTTTAGAAGCTATGTTAGCAAAGTTGTAGACAGAGAAAAATTGGGATCTTTGCCTACCCTTAGTAATGATGGCATACCGTTCTGCGACCCATGACTCAACCTGTTGCTCACCCAACGAAATAATGCTCTGTCGCCAGACTGATGATATGCCAATTGATTTAGTGTTTGGGAAAAGTACGGAATCTGAGGGGGCAGTCACTTACGTACCGTCCAGTACACGCAGGAGTTACAAGACAGGATGATTGATATCCATGATTTTGCCCGAGGGAATATTAAAATAGAGGGTGAAAGACAGAGAAGAAATTATGATACCACGGTGGAGACGCACTATATGGAGGAAGGGGACAAGGTAATGTTATACGACCCCTAGAAATAGAAGGGTGTCAGCCCCAAACTGCAGCTGCACTGGAAGGGTCCGTGGGTGATTATTAAGAAAATAGGTGACCTAACATTTAGGATTAAAAGGCCGGGGAAGTCTCCCAAAACTCGTGTGGTACATCACAATCGTTTAAGTCCTTTCCCGGCTGAGGACTTGACTGAGCCCAGTTCTGCGGAAATTCCCGAGCCCCTTTGGCGGTGTCCAGGCCTAGCAGGCCAAAACAGCGATCCCATTGGCAGAAAGATTTTGTTATGTAGCCCTACTATAAACTTGTATCCCTGTTTTCACCTTACATCACACAGACTTCCGGAGGGACTAATGGAGAGGAAGACTCCTACTCCGTGGAGTACCGTTGCAAGCAGTGCAAACAACGCCTGTGCGACCTCCCCTCGCTGAAAAAGCACCTGGCTATGGAGCATCGCATTGGCCGGTTTAAATGCGGGAGTTGCCCCTACTCCACCGACAGAAGGAACAACCTGTCACGCCACAGGGACCATTGCCATCGAGCCCATGGGAAACCTATTGCAAGCCGAGAAGTGGTGGTCGAAACGATAAGGGAAACAACGCTGGGGGAAGACGAAAATTCTCTGCCGCAGCCGTGCAGGAAGACACCTCGACTCTCAGCCTGCGCTCCTCTCCTGGATAATCTCCTTTGTCCGACCCCAATTTTAGACGTCCCATCAGTGGATGCACAACAGTCCCCATCTAGTCCTCCTCCCCGAGACGACACCGACAGCCCCACCCCTGTATCAAACCCACTCGAAACGTCGTCTGCCCTTCCCGACCCCCGTCTGTTCGGAACAACATGCAACACCCATAGCCAAGTATCCACCACCGACCGGGAGCTCGCCACGACACGGAGTGCTTCCCGTGAGCTCCCCGCGGGGTCTACCAGCTGCGACTGGAAGATCGTCCGGATACCAGAAGGAAAAACCCACGTGTTTGTGACTGAGACAGCAATTCACCCCGGTATTTCGTGCTACCAGTGAAGAGATTACCCATTAAGAATTGTCTTTGTGTATAAAATGTTACGTAAATTTTTTTATTGTATTCGTTTATCCATTCCTTTATTTAATGTTCAAATTTTTATGTAACCTTAGTCCTCCGAAAATCTCTGGTTGTTACACAGAAGTGTTTAATCGAAACAGGTTACTCTTATTGTTTAACGAATCTAAATGCTCCTGTGAAGGCCTGGTGTTAATATCGTATTTTGCATGGCCAGGAACGTTTTATCTTAATGTTTCCAAAATGAGCGGGATCATTTGTTTTTATTGGGCGGGGGTGGTGTGGCGAAAATGTATTATACTCGCCTATTTTTATTTCCTAGACAGCGAGATTTATTTTGTGAAGTTCAGGAATGTTGTTTTGTCTAGACACCCTGTGCGCCTTTTATCATTGAGCTATTACGGACTCGTGCAGTCTTCTACAGGTGCTTCATTTCACTTGTTTAAAATGTTTATTACCTTTCTTACTAAGCTCGGGTCGTGATGGGCATATGGTCAGTGACAAGGGGTCATGTGTCCAGAACCCTGGGAATGACGAAAACATTCATGTAGGCTAATAAAAGTAGACCTTTGACCAAGGTTGTAACCCCCTGAACCAATCAGGGATGGACGGGTTTCGGTTGCTGGGGGAATTTGAAATAAAAGCCCGTGCTTTCAGAAAATCGGGGCTTCTGCTGCCGCTGTTTGACTGTTGCCGTAGCTCGTAATATATCTTATTCCGAAGTTGTTAATTTTCCGAAGTTGTGGTTATTACTAGGGCTTCTGAGTAAGAAGTTGCTCCTAGGGGAAACTGTAAATTGTATTTCGTGTTACATGTGTTCTAAGTCTTGTGGAGTAAGAAGTCGCTCCGGTATTCCAAATGGATCAGCACAATAATTATCTAAGTTATTTCACTTTTTAATGTCATTATTCTAGCCTACGGGGAAACTAATTAAGGGAGCATGTCACTGCTCGAGGAAAGCGTTCCCAAGAGTTAACTTACCATGCTGTATGTAATAAATGTTATGTGAAGAAGAGAGCCACAAGAGAGAATAAGAGGAATTAGACATTTTCAACTTTTAAATCGTTGTTTTGCGTTGTTTTTGCCATGTATCTTGTGTCGTAATTGCTAAGTCGGAAGAGCTTGGACAGCCGTAACGCTCGACGTCACAGTATTTACAGGGCCGTAGCCTGGCAAAATCTCTAGCGGGCAGCGAAACACCAAGTGACGTGACTACAGATATTTGACCTCGGGCGGAACCTTTCTTTTTCACCTGTGTATGAATGCCATCTTTGGGGATGGTGCTGAGGGGAGTTGCAAATTTGTGCTATAAGTGGCGGAGCTTTGAACTGATATCAATGCAACGGTATTCTTTAAAAATTGTTATTGTTTAGTGATATTGTTCCAAAAATGACAAAATGGTGCCATCTTTGGTAAAGCTCCATAAGGCGTTGAATTGAAGGAACCCTCATTATTAAGTGATTTTTTTTTACTTTGGTAGGGTCACGGGTGTAATTGAAGGGGATATTGCCTCGGGGAAGGGAGGGCATCTCCATCCTTTGAGAAGTTTTTCTTGTTCTAAGTTTTCCAAAATGTTGTTATGTTTGGTAAAGATTTGGACTGATAACATGGTCTTAAATTTTAATTGTTTACTGAATGTTCGGCTACAGCGTGGCACCCGGCTCTACAAGGTTGCGAGTTTCTCCCTAGCGCTCATTAAACATCCCTCGGGGAGCCACCATCGGTTGCTGCGTAGCTATAGCATAAGCCTTGCACGAAAATTTTCGGTCAAATCACCTCTCAGCCGATGTAAGGGTTTGGGGATGACTCATTTTAGACCTTAAAATTGCACCTAAATATTCTTTCCTTTAAGATTTCATGCTTCATAAATAGGTTTTGATTTCAAAAAGAAAAGTTAGATTACATTTAAAGGGAAAATGTAGTCACTCCAATTTAAATTTGTGTACCGGGGTTTCCTATATCAGTCACGAATATCTTTTGACAATCATGTTAGGCCGATAGTATGTTTTTCACTGACTTGTGGAATTCACGTATGGAGTAACTCCTTGTTTTACCTTGAATATGCAATATTTATCTTCTAACATACAATGGAAGATGATTGAAGTGAAATAAGAGAATATTTGTGAAATCAGGGGATTGCTGTTGTTTTAAAATAAGCTTGCGTCGACTGCGTATGTCCTTTAAATTAAACGTTTCTTCCCCAGCTCATTGAATTTAGCTAATAACTAAAGATAACCATAGGCTATTTTATCTTTAGCCAGCGTAAAAGCTGGTGTATTCACTGGCAGATATATTTTGCGGGAGGAAGATGAGTCAATCGTCTGGAAAAGAAACTGCCCACATCCCTGTGGAGGTCTGGGGACCTCCACAGGGAAATTGGGAAAATAGGAATCCTTACATGCGATTTCCCAGGATTTGGGGATTTTGAACTTGAATGCATAATTTAGACAGTGGAATTTTCAGTATTTCATATTTTTTCTCAAGTAGGTCAACTTTTATTAACGACTTGTAAATCTCAGAGGACAGATGCACCCTTCCCCCGCAGGCTACGACCCTAGTGTTAATAGTTACGAGAACAGATGTTTCATATAGTGAAAGTAATCAATTTTTAAAAGTAGGATGGACAGTTTCGAGAAATTTTGATTAAACACGAAGATTTGATAGAATGAGACGTTTCAGAGAATAAAAACTTTGGTTGTTCATGATCAACTAGTTATGTAAAGATGAAGTTGCTCCTTCGCAAAGTCATCAGACTCAGCATACAATCGAGTCATGGCATCTTCTTTTCATGAAGCGACAAAAGGTTCATTAAATACTTTTGTAAGTTTAAATAATGAATATTGATTTAAGACCGGTTTATTTGTGTAAACAGAAAAACATGTTACTCTACAGGTAGGAGGACGAGAAGGGAACCCAAAGACCTATTGCAGTGTTCTGTACAATATTAGCGTTGCTTCTAGTTCATTGTCCCAACATGGAATCATGATCAATAGAAAGTGTCATTGGATAGCAAAAGTAATCTTCTAGAGTAATTTCTTGGATTTTAGAAGTTACACGCCTGCAAAAACTGAGTGAGAAGTAAAAGGGCAAGAGCTAGTTCAAGGAGACATACTGCCAAGTTATCCAGTCTTTGTCCCTAACTTACTTCCAAACTTTAAAGGGCACTGTGTTCGGGTTAGCTAAGCCAGTTTGTAAGTTGCGCCAAGGTTAAAATCTTACGAATCGTCAACTTATGAAGAAATATGCGTAAGATTATTTATATAGAAATCAAGTCTATCCAGGAAATATACGATCAGCTGAGATTAAGCAGCGTCCCTGCGCTCGTAATAACAACAAAATCAGACATATCATGTAAATGAAGTACAGTGAATATATTTTAACCACTATAACTTTTCAAGTGCTTACCCTGCCACCACGTATTAATCACGCTTAACCTTATTTAAAAGAAAAAAATTGAACTTGATCAAGTGTGAAATAAATTTTAACAAAGCTCTTGGAAAATACATAATGTTTGAACATCTTTCTAGCCACTTTATAACACACGGCTGCATGTTAAAACTAACCGGTTAACTCACATCTGCTCACGTCGATGTTATTTTTTGCTATAGGCACCTGAAATTCTATGTAAATTTTAGCAGCCTACTTTTAACATACTTTTGTATTCCATTAAGAGACTATGGGTGGTATTCATTTGTCTCACCCTGCATTTGAATGACTGGTTCTTTTTCTTCTTCCCATTGGCATAGCTTTTACTTCCATTTTATTTCGGGAAGTTTTCTTAAATGCAACAAATTTGGCCTTGAGTTTTGCTGATAATCACCACTATTCAATGGCAATGTTCGCCACCGGGTTGTCGTACTGTTGCCAGTGGTATAGTTGTCAAAGTGCTCTTCACGGGGCCTTTGTCTCCCAAAGTGACAGAACGGCACTAAAGTTGTCTTTCCAATGATGAGTCTGAGACAGGTTTTCATTGTTGTAAAGGAACATCTCCGAAAATGGCTTCCATTTAAGGGCCTTTCATCTGAAATGGTATGCTTTTGTCATGTACATATTCACTCGTTAAGTAGTTGCACAAATTATCATAATGTCAATATTACTTTAGCCCCGTATTTACTACGTACTAAGTCTGTCAGCTCAAAAAGAGAAGAAGCAAACAGCTTTTAACTCAATGTCTGAACTAAAGTTGCGATCGCACATGCCAAGAGTTTCGACAAATGCGTCATTGCAAAACTAGAAAATGTATCTGCATGGACAGTCGGTGGGCACACTTTGCAAAACCACAATTTCTTCTTCTATTAGTCGGGACTGTTCCACAGATGTGGTATTGCTCATCGCATTCAAATATGCCAGTGAAACGTTTGTGAAATACGTTTTTAGAACGGTAGCTGAACACTGGCTCCTTAACAATTCAGACTGAGAAAAATTGTTAACTCCTACGAAGACCCTTAGGCTGTGACTCAGTCAGGATCAATAATGGCCTCATAATTTAGCATCATTTCTTTCTGAAAAAATACAAAATGCACTTATTCCCTTAGTAGGGTAGTGGCATGGGGCATGGGGCCTCCTACCCCCTTGGGGGAGGCTGTCCTCTCCTCTTCAGGAAAATGCTGAGATTTCGTTTGGGAACTTATGATGGGAGACAGTAAATATGTAATCACCGACGGCGACAAGTCACCTCGACAGTTTACTTGCTAGCTCTGTGTGACAGATTTTTCAACAAAATCAACAAAATTTAATATTTTCTTCTTTATAAAAAGCCCCCACCTTTAAAAGAAACCTTGAAATGTTCATCATAAACAACCAACAATTTTCAATTTCCTTTAATTTAAATCCAACATTTTTTTAGCTTCACTGTTCTCCGGCCGACCTGTCAAAGTCGGCTTCGAGACGGTTCCTCCTTGTAGGGGAGCTCGCCGCCCCCCCCCCCAATTGGGCAAATCATGGAGCCAATACTTTCACTTAGTCTTGTATATCAGATTTAAGTAATAGTTGGCCATCATGTGATGTCAATCATATGACTGAATTCGCCATCTTAGAATACTTCTGTTCTCTGGTTTCCATCAGAGACACAAAATAGGGACTATACAGTTTAGTCGACGTGCACCCTTAAAGTTATCAGAACCTGTAACATGTAATATTAATAATTCTCTCAACTGTCATAAAATTGAACTTGATTCCGAAAACTTAGTTGTACTTATTATTGCATTTCATGTCTTTGATTGCCAATGGCGACGCCAGCGGGTCAGGGGCATTTCTCCCAGTCAGACCCTTTGCGCCCCCAAATGCCCCCACTCTGTATAGTGGCCTGACGGGAGGAATAGCCTAATACATTAACATTTATTAGGAATCTTTGCATTAGATAATGATTGTATTATGAACCAAAATATACCTATCCTGAATCTTAATTTTTTTAACCCAGAGATATACTAAAACCTCAGAGCTTCCGGGCTTTGCCCACTGAACCCCACCGGGGCTCTGCCCCTGGACCCAACCAGGGACCCTAAGGCGGGCCCCTGGCCCCACCCGTGAAACCTCTCGCTTCGCGCAAAAATCTTTTTGCCCCCAACAGTTTCTTTTGCCCCCGCATTTGCCCCTACTTTTTAAAATCCTGGTGCCGCCACTGTTGATTGCCAAACTGACCGTCCTATATGAGACACCAACAAAATTACAGGTAAGCCTAATTGAGGACTTACGATATATTACGCGGGAAGGAAGCAAATACTTGTTGACCGCAATAAGTACGCTGACATAATTTATGAAGGAACAAAACCTTTTCAATTTTTTGACGGGTGTAGGAATAATAGCATATTCGACATTGATATGTCTGGTTAATCTGTACGGTAAGGTTTCTGTCAAATATTAGATGCGTTAAACAAATTTTGGGATACTAAGACGAAACAAGCTTGAAAATAAAACTCATTCTATTCCAGTACAATATTTATGCCTGCATAAAAACGATCATAATAAGTCAGTAATAAATTTTATTTTCTTATAGACCTACACCTTCAAATACCGCATCCATAGTATTGCTTAAAATCCTTAAATTTCCGAATACAAACCGACACCTCTGAGAAAATTGATGTTATTCTTCTGAATAGTTATGTCTTTTGAATAAGATTTAACAATACTAAATCTATCAGATTTACCAACCAAATTTCGATAAGTTGTTGAGGACTCGAGTTGAACGAAAGAAATATAACATCTCGTGATAGACCCAAAATGCCTGCAAAGGAGAAGAATACCTTTAATTAAGGAGTGTAGGTCGGTGTGATGAGAAACGTTACCTTCGACGTATAGTCTATATCTCAATGCATATCGAGTTGATCATATTGCTTATAGATTTTCAGCTGGTCATGTCATAAATTTTCTAAAACAAACGGACATATCTGAAAGGGTTTCTCGAATGTTATATGCTGATATACATGTAAGCAGTTGAGTGCTTTTCTATACTTGTTAGGAGCGTTACTTGATCTTACCGTATTCAGTTTTTATCACTGCGAAGGATTAACGTAAATCCAAAATGCGCACGTCGCTTGGCCACCAGAGATACCCTCATATACGATTTCAACCTCAGCTAGCTGCCCTGGACTGTACACGGCCCCGGGAGCGGCATTGGCAGATACGGGTTGCAATACTTCTGAGGTGGTAGAGTCCAAAACAAAGGGGTACGTCCATTGGGCTGCAACGGGGACTCCACTAGTGAGTATAATAGGTTGAGGGCAGCTGAAAATCAGCGGAGGTACTGGGTCACCTAAAGAAATCCATGACGTGAAAATTAACAGCTGAACAGAAGAAAACTTTGCAGAACATCTTGATAAACTGGTTATGTTATGTGCTCCTTAGTAAAGATATCAGAGGGTCGTACAGTTTCTGTGGAGTTTTGCAATAATTATAATTTGTTCGATGTGAAGTTATGAAACACAGATGAAAGCGCTTGAAGTACGCCGAAAAATTACACTTTTAGGGACATTTTGGTTGTTTGCCCTCATTTTTACACAACAGTTACCTATATACGAATGACACTACATACGTCCTAGCATCGCAGCTTGCCCCTTCGCTTCATAGTAGCAAGGGTTAACGGCCATTCGATTTCTTTATGAGCAGCAAGTTTGGGAGCTTGGATCACAAATGTTGCAGGGAAATTTGCAATGCATGTTCTGTCCTTCTTGATTGAACAACTAGTGTATATGAAAGGATGTGCGAGAAACGCACTGAAAAATAGCAATTAAAGGCCGTTTAGTAATGCTTTTTATTTAGACACTGCATCTACAGGAGTCGGAAAAACGAGCCTCTTTCACAACCATTGGAATACAAAGAGTACGCACTTTCGGGTTTACAGCAAATGCAAACGAGCCTAACTTCACGATTTGAGTAAGTGGAAACCATGCAGTGCCTACAGTACGTACCGACCCGACTACCAGTGGCGTATCCAGGAATTTCTCTCACGGGGGCCATGCAGGGTATTCTGTGATCGGCGGCCTGAGAAACGGTCTAAGGGGAGAGCGTATCCCTCCTCTTTTCAAATTTTTTGAAAAGGTTGGTGTCGTTACATGCAATTTGGTGCTACCTTTGAAGTAAAATTTGCGTTTAAAATATGTACAGTGTCTAGGTACTAAAAAAACGGCATTAGTAAACGGGTGGATTGCCCATGCCCTCTTTAATACACCACTGCCGACTATTACGCGACAGTGAAAACCAGTCGTGTAGCGGGTCGGTTAGGTGTGTGCCAAACCTTTTTCTCGACCTAGCTGGTCGTCCTGACTGCAATGAGTCTTTTCCTATAATATCGAAAATTCCAAACTGTGTGATATTCTTAGTAAAGTCTAAAATGCTTTCATTTCACAGTGTCGGACATAGTGTCTAATTCATGGCAGACAATTATGCAATATGGTACTTTATTTACCCGACAGCCTGGATTTCTTAAAAAACAATGACTTTCCCCAGTGCAGTAGAGATTACTTACTGACACAGAACCCTTAATTTGTGATTCTTCCCCAACAATGTATAAAGATTTCCTGACAAACAGTTAAATCTGAGAAGGATTAGGTTTCTTGTGAATGTACCTAACGCAATATTTCCACCCGACACTTATTCCCTTAAAGTAAAATATAGTGAATCATAAAAGTTCCCGAAATTTCTGAAGCCCCAAACAAAATATTTTTTCTAACAAATTCCGTAGATTGTAATATAAAGTGGCAATTTTTTCCCGATGGACGGCAATGTTTTCCCAACGGACGACACTTTGAAAACTTCTAGGGGTGTAGCACCCCCACACCCCGGCAGTGACTCCCTTGTATGAGTAACGCACAGAGTGAATAAGATGTCACTTGGCATGTACAGTAGCTTTTCACTATGGTGGCAAGGGAAGGCCACCCCTCCCCCACCACACCCTGTCAGAATCTTTAATGAATGTCCCATTTTCAGATCATTAATTACAGAATAACTATTTCCTCTACAGCAACCATTGGACATAAATTACCCTAATGCTGAGTGAAAGGGCGCCACTAAGATATTGCTTTGTTGGAGGTGGAAGGTCATCTGATCCATCATCATGAGCAAATAGTGTCAAACCTTGCGAACACAAATCTCTAAAACTTGAACATTTTTCAGATCTCATAGCAAACTTGCTAGGCTATAAAAGTTTTGCAAAAGAGTTCTTAAACGGCCGGGGTCCTCTGCAAAGATCATGCAGTGTGAAACCTTTCGAAACACAAAATTTTAAAAAGGGTATCATTGATGGATGTCAAATTTACCATGCGTCGGTTATAGAAGTTGCCTCTTTTAGGTAAGGGTTCTTTTGTTGTTATGGATGCCAAACATCATTTGGAGTTAATACTAGTCAATGTGTTAAATTGTTTAAGACAAGGAACTAAATATGTAACATTAATATGTCTCATGCTGGGATAACAATTGTGTTATGTCGAATTTTAGTTTGCTGGAAGCTAAGGGTCATCTGAGGTCAGGAGGGTTTAAATGTGAAAAGGTCATTAATATTATTAATCTCAAGGATAGAACTTAGCTTAATCACTGAACTGAAATTATGTATTGTGCTTGAGTGTTCCACGTTTATTTCTGCCAGGCACGTAGCCAGGAATTTGCCAAGGAGGGGCGAAGCCTGTAGGCAACTTTCTAAGCGCATCTCGACCATAGGTTGACACGAAGCGTACGATAAAACGCCTCCCTGATCGCTGAAAATGGCACTTCACAGGCCTTGAAAGTTTCATCTGAACATTTTTTTTCTTTTGACTTACTAGCAATATCTTAAAAAGTCATTAATAAAATAAAAAATACGCTCAACGAGGGGCGACTGCCCCTTTCGCCCCCTCCTTGACTAAACACCTAATTTCTGCCCCAGAGAACTTGAGAATGTTTACCATGTCGTAGTGTTATTCCAGCACAACTTATCACAAAGAGCAAAGTGGCGAAGGCTTTTACCCCCCCCCCCCTCCCTATTCGGTAAACAGGGCCGTAATAGTGACGTATTCGAAATGTTACTGCCACTCTTTGTTCTAGTGTTTAAGCAGGGAGTTGCTATTTGACAAATAGCATCTCCCTGGTATAAGACGTTCGGTCCAAAACGTATCGTAAAGCTGGGAAACATTGAATAATGTGTACAAGTGACATGCAGGCCTATGCTGTATACGGTGCTATCCGTCCGTTAAACAATACGGCTGGGTTACTGGGAACAACCTGTTACGGTATAACTGCTTGCTGTTACTTGGTCCAAATGATTGTAAATGTTCCAACATCAAAAACCGCAGAGCCGTATAGATCTCCATTTTACTTATGAATAAGGTTTACTTACTTATCATTGTTTCACATGCTGAACCTGTGAACAAGTTCGGGCAGATGCACCGAAACGACCCCCCATATCGTTCACACGAACCTCCGTTGCGGCATGGAGCGCTGGCACATGGATCTTGGGCTGAAACGGAGATGAGATACACAGCAATAACACAATATGACTTGTTGAACCAGTTGAAACTCCCTTTCTTAGCCAGGGGTGGTTTTGTTGAACCAGTGCTAGTCAAGTATGAAAAATTCATGCCCCCAAAACACTCGTTCTTTTAGAAATACACGAATCCGATTCCCTGCTTCCCGACCTACCATCCTTATTACAAAGAAGACTCCTGGGTCGGCCCCTGAACCTTTGCCCGTAGGCGGTGCTTTGGTGGTTGTGTTGTCTTAAACTCTCCCTTAAGACTAAATCCTGGCTACCTTTCGTGCATGACCTTCCTCAATACTTTTGCGGATTGTGGGTTGTCATCAAGAAAGATTAGAAAATGTCGAAAATTTTAAAATTTTGAATTTTAAAAAAGAAATTTAAGGATTTTTATTGAAGGAAATTTGAAATTTTGGGTTTTTATTTGAGAATATGCCTTCTTATCTTGCGAGCAAAATTAAATAATCCGTGGGAGCGACTGGTCATCCTTAGGGATTAGGGCCTACAAGCTCATAGTCCCCATCAAGACTCTCCAACGAAATTCGACAATTTGCTCAACGGGGGAGGCAGCTTTCTCCCACGCCCCCCCCCACACACACACAAAAGGCGCCACGCCTGGAAAGTCCCCACTCCTTTACTATGTGTCACTTGAAACAGTGAAATGGTTTCTACTCTACAGGGAAGGACGGACTGAGCAGTAGTTAAGTCAACTTATAAATATTGCATGCCACTGTCGAAAAATTCAGTAAGTAAAATTTCAGAGCATGTTATCAGTCCAAAGCTTTACCAAAGATAAAACCATTTTGGAGAGCCTTGTACAAGAAAATTTTTTCGAAGAGCAGAGGTTATCCCTCCTCAGAGGCAACAACAGACAACTTCAATCACATCCTACCAAAATAGGACAAAATCACTAAGTAATGATTCCGAAACATATAATCAGTTCAACGCTTTACGAAGCTTCCTCAAAGATAGCACCATTTTGCATCACCTCACAAAGACGAAAATTTATAAAGAGTATAAAGTGTCATCCTTTCTCCTTTAACAGCACCTCTTGATTTACGCCCAGCCAAAAACTAGGAAAGTTATCACTAAATAGTCAGATAATTATAATTTGTAAAGATATAACCAGTTCAAAGCTTTGCCAACGAAAGTACAATTTTGCACCAGACCTTACATGACTACCTCCCCGCACCATCCTCTCTCAGGATGATCAATTTGCACAGGTGAAAAAGTAAGGGTCTGCCCGGATGTCAGCTATCTGTATAGGCACGCCCGTTGGTACTTCGCTCAGATAGTGTCATGAACTGCCCCCTAGAGATTTCTCCCAGGCTACGACCCTGACCATGCAGTCAAGTTCAGAAATCGATTTTATTAGTAATATAGAGATGATCCTCTATGGCGAAAAGTAACCACCCTAAAGAACATTTTGATTGTTTATTTCATTTTCTTACGATGTCGTCATTTTGTTAGCAAAGAATGCGAATTTGTAAAGTCAGTGGTGTTCACTTTAAACTCCTTGTGCAAGAAAAAGATGAACCATGGAGATGGAGGACTGAATTATGTCCCCAAAATGACAACACTACTTCATCAATCGCTCGTATACGCTTTCAAATTCTGACGGCCTACACATATGAATTTTTACCTCGATGTAAACCAAGGTGTTGGAAGGTAAACTAATGTCAGGAACATGTTACGTAAATGTTGCATTACACAAAGCTATGGATCAGTGTTTAAAATCAAAGATATACTCACTTCAGTCGGAAAAAAAATATTTTATAATTCAATTTATTGTGCATTAATATGTTTCTTAAGTTTTTGTGACCTTAATATTGGTACAGTGAACGGAAAGAATACAATGTTTTAAAACATGCGAGATGATTTACCTTGCACGTCACATCTGCTTCCGACAAATCCATTTGGACAATCGCAGAAGAAGTTTGCATCATTACTGGGACTAATGAATATGTTTTGACAAATTCCACCATTCTGACAACCTCCGATACCACTCAATAAACAAGGAGTAGTTATACCTTTGAAGCATGATAAAACAACATGTAAATTTCTTTCAAGCTTACAAGTAACAATACACAAAAAGTTTTCGGGCTAATCTTGACAAAATTTCTTTCAATTGGCAGCCCGAATTAGGAGCATCACTATCCTCACCCTTTACCTCTGGTAGTTCCCACCAGAGGTGTAAGAACATGCCAAAAAGTGGGGTGGAGGGCACGACAAATGCAGGACAATCTTCTGTGTTCCTGATATATATATATATATATATATATATAAATCCAAATAATAAGTAAACGCTATGGCATTGGGCAATAAAAAATGCCATAGCGTTTACTTACTATTTGGATTTATACCCGCTCTCATCGGTCGAGCACTATTTCCAATGTTGTTTCACCATCGTTAATTCTATCTATATATATATATATATATATATATAAAGAATAAACGATATATATATATATATATGTATATATATATACCACTGGACCGACCATTAGGGGGAAATTTGTTAACCACGATAACGTTCAGGGGGAAAAAAATAAAATACATAGCCTTCAAGTAAAACAGGTACGTGTCCGTAATTTGGTCAACATTGAAGTCATTGGGTATATTACGTGTTGCTATATGGGAGTTACCATACTACTACGTATCCCCATAGAAACAGTGTGTGAAAACGTTAGCGGGGAGCCAATTCCCCCTAACGTTTTTTCAGCAAAAATTTCCTCTTATTCCACAATTAGATATATATATATATATATATATATATAAGTACCATACTTTGATATATATATATATATATAATGTGTGTGTTACAATCTACTCTGTTGGAACCAAAGACAATATTTACATATATATATATATATATATATATATATAGTTTGGTACAGAGTTCTGTGTAGCATGGAAATAGTGACAAGAAATAGTAGACGAATGATACTCATGCTATGGTTTATAACTGTAATTTGCCAGCGTTCCGGTTTCGAACCCTTTTACTAAGGCAACTTATATGAAGCTACGACGATACGAGCTAGAATGAAAACAAGTTCGTACAAAGCACATTTCATAAAGAGACGCCGCACAAGCAAACTCGTCATAATGATACCAGCCTACAGAAATGCCACGCACACTCACACGCACAGGCACAATGCCCTAGGTAAATAATAATTATGTCACAACTCACAGTGCGTCATAGGAGAAAAGATATTTAATTATTGCAACAAATGGCAAACTTATACGTTGAGGTCATCGGCTTATCGAAGTCTGGTTTTGCCAATCTATAATAATTTGCAACGTTGGCAAGCAATAATATAAACTTCTACGGGCGGAGGGGGGGGGGGGCTTTCAAACATTGCATAAAGAACTGCAAACTTTGCACAGACCGTGTTTGGTGGTCCGAAGTCACTCCTCTGGTAAGGTGTTTCTAATTGTATGGCAATTTGAGCTGTGTGTTGCATTTTTTGTCCATTCTGGTGTGCAGTTACGTCGGAATGACGCAGAATTTGAAGGAACGGATAGCCAACCATCGTAGCGCTCTTCAGAGGGTGTGAGGGAGGGGATAGTGGTTTGGGGTATGATTTGTTAAGTTGTACTCTCTCCTAGCTACTCAATCCCCGGGTCGGTTTAAGGTTGTAATCCTTTAAACCGTGAACCCACCTTTCATTCTATTGAATGCTACAAATGAGCAAAAGAAAGTTATTTTGAATAATTCTCGGGAAAAACATAAGCACTTAGAAAATATTAGGATGTAGAATAAGCTTTTGCACTATTTCACCTATGGTCTTATTTCCAATGACTGGTTTGACTGACAGACAAGGAGACCCAGAGTCAGGGTTCGCTGAGCAGGTTATTCTCATTGATTTAGGCCCCTCATTTATGTGCTCGCTCATCTGCTCATCTAGCCTTATTTTTGAGATTTATCTCCTCTTGAGTAATTTTTCCATTCTTATTGGGCTTTTGCATCAGCCCCGTTCTTCGCTTGAATACTGTTTTCTTGTCGTATTCGTTGTGTAGTTTTCTTCTCTGCTTTTAGGTGTAAAGCCGTGGTTGTTTTTTTTTTTTCTCATTTTATTGTAGTAACGTGATAAAGGCACTGTTGTGCCGAAAATTCTTTTATAGCTCTCTCGAATCGGAAATATAGTAGGTGCTCTCAATTACGAGTTTTTGAGATGCTACTAAATATGTATTTTTGAAAAAATGAGTCTTCCTTTTCAAACTACTTACCATTGGGGGGCAGGCTGCAGTCTATACCAGAGAATCCAGAGGAACATACACAAGTGTACTCAGGAGATGGTGGGTTATCATTGTAACTGGAGTAGCTGTTGTAACATGTACCAAAGTTTGAACAAGATGTCGGTGTACATGCACGTAACTGGGGGAAATCAGCTGTTGTAAAATTGATATTAGTGTATAGTGTCATAATGTGCTACGATACCACTATTTTACAACTGTAACGATCTTATCTTTTCCACACCATTATAGATTGACTTTTCATGGACTTTATGGAGTCATTTTCTCGAGCCCAAACTCACAAATCGTTAATGTTTTAACCAGGTGAGTTGCCACCTTATGATCGTGAAGAGGGCTGTGAGGCTGGAGGCATTTCTTGGTAATGAGGATTGTAGTTCAGGGGGCCGGTTGTCAGGACGTCAGGTCAGAATATTTTCCTAAGATACAGGTAATCAGGGGCATTATTTTTTCGCACATAAGTCATGAGTGGAGAATCAAAAAAAAAACCCTCTTATCTTCAGGTCTACCAACCCCGTAGTTTTATACTGTTGTATCATCCTTGTTTGCTCACTAAGAGATAACATTTAATAAATGCATACATTCGAATTTAACCTTAAGAATTCCCTGGTGACAATTTTCTCTTATGTGTCTAAAACATGGATATGAATACCCATTCCATACATCATGGGAAGCTTGAAATAATGTCCTTAGCATAAAAAAGGTTCTTCCTCTAAACATGAAAAAGTCACGTACCAAATATGAAAAGTGTCGGTCATTGATATCTCGAGATATCGTGTTTACAAGCCATTTACAAGGTTTTCGCAGTTTAACCTCCGGTGACCTCAAATGACCTTTGACCTCCACCAAAGACAGTAGGGTTCTGCCTTTCAACATGTCAAATCTTTATACTACATATAAAAAAATGTCAGTCATTGCTATCTTGAGATATCATGTTAACAAGCATTTTGCTTTTGACCTCTGGTGACCTCAAATGACCTTTGACCTTCACCAAAACAGGGTTCTTCCTCTCAACATGACAAATCTATATACTAAATATAAAGTGTCAGTCATTGCTACCTTGGGATATCCTGTTTACAAAGTTTTCGGTAATTGACCTTTGGTGACCTCAAATGACCTTTTGACCTCCACCAAAAACAATAAGGTTCTTCCTCTAAACATGAAAAAGTCACATACCAAATATGAAAAGTGTCGGTCATTGATATCTCGAGATATCGTGTTTACAAGCCATTTACAAGGTTTTTGCAGTTTAACCTCCGGTGACCTCAAATGACCTTTGACCTCCACCAAAGACAATAGGGTTCTGCCTTTCAACATGTCAAATCTTTATACTACATATAAGTGTCAGTCATTGCTATCTTGAGATATCATGTTAACAAGCTTTTTGCTTTTGACCTTTGGTGACCTCAAATGACCTTTGTCCTCCTAAAAGCCAATAGGATTTTTCATCTTAACATGACAAATTTATATACCAAATATGAAAAGTGTCTGTCATTGGTATCTCGAGATATCGTGTTTACAAGGTTCTCGGGATTTGACCTCTGGTGACCTAAAACGACCTTTTACCTCCACCAAAAACAAAAGGGTTCTTCCTCTCAACATGACAAATCCTGAAATCCACATATCAAATATGAAAAGTGTCGGTCATTGCTATCTCGAGATATCGTGATTACAAGCCGTTTGGTTTTTGCAGTTTAACCTCCGGTGACCTCATATAACCTTTGATCTCCCATAAAACAATAAGGTTCTTGCTCTCAAGATGAAAAACCCATATACTGAATATGAAAAGTGTTGGTCTTTGCTATCTCGTGATATCGGGTTTACAAGGTTTTTGGTTTTTTACCTCTGGTGACCTCAAATGACCTTTGACCTCCACCAAAAACCTTGCCAAACCTTACCAAAAACCTTGCGATCGGCAAGGAATCATTAAGTGCATCGATTCGTTTGGTAAGGGATAGTCCACAAGATTTTAACTGTGAAAGTTTTCGAGATGGTACCATGTGAAAATTTATCACATCGATGATTTTCATTTTGTATTAAAAGGTGTTTTTTCATTGCCAAATCCACCATTCTGTCTGTTGAGTGACGTTAAAAACGCTAGTTCCGTAGTCAAGAAGAGAGAGGGGCATGTGTAAGATGCCTTCGCCCTAAAATTATTTCTCCCTGTTTGAAAATTTTAAATTTCCATAACACACCTCGGCCCTTGAAAAACACCTAGTCTCGCTAAGGGCCTGTAAAACAAGGTGTGATATTTCCACCTCTTTGGTAAAACTCACCTATCGCATAACCGCACTGACGGCCAGCGTATCCTGCAGGACACAGACAAGTATAACCATAGATATCTGAATTAGGAGGGCTCGTCGAAATGCAGATGGCGCCATTTTGACATGGCGAACTAGCACACCTGTCACGAACAGAGATTGAACTCGCTCCTGTTTGGAAAATACCAAAGACGGTTAATAAAAGTCACGTGGCAGTATTTCTAATTGCTACCCTGCACCCCACAGCTCATGCGCAGATGTAGTACAGTTACAGGCGTAAGAGGACCTTGGATACAACTGTGATATTTTGCAGGTCAAAATGTCCAACCACCAGAAATACGGTTGACCTGTAGCGGTTGAAATGTTATATTTGAATTTATCCACTTCACTTAAAAAAGCCAATTGCACCATAATTTTAGGCGCCCTTGTTTACAAACCACATTAAAAGCTGTTGATTATTTGGACAAACCTTAGATTGTTCGAGTTACAGATTGTCACATGGTTTTCACACGTGTTTTGACACTAGGTGGATAGTTTATTTGTGTACTACGCATGTATCAAACACGATTATTTCCAGTGTACTACATCTGCTACAGTTATTTTGAACACTTTTAGCCATTTCTCAGGGACGTAGATACTATTTTCTCAAGGAGGGTAGGAGGTTGGTGAGATTCAACTTTACCGACTGCTAAGGGCGTTTGTGCCAACAAATGGTGAAACACTGCATTCTTTTTGCTCATTTGTTATCTCACCGGCAAAGTAATGATCTATCTGGATCTTTGCATGGGCGACAAACAGACTATTTTCCAAATAACGCGGCAAGACATTAAGTTTAAGTTTATAACGTTTGAGGGTCAGGAAGCCAATTGGCCCATTAACGACCCTACACCAGAATGAGCGTGGATGAACACCGGCGAGATTCGCCTTCTCTTTTCGACTAGTGACCAGAGTTTAACGAGGCAGGCGTGTACTAATCGCTCCCAATCCTGCTCCCGGGACCGCCATTTAACGTCCCCATCCGACGGACG
>WURT03644580.1:3803-19625 GCA_009936505.3 Holothuria glaberrima | reverse complement strand
AATACTTTCTGAGCATATTAAATACACGATATGCCTATTAAGTTCCACAGTCGGCGGATGTACCGACAAGATCAGCAGATGTACCGACAGAGCATCCCAGAAGGACAAGTGGGGGGAGACCGCCCCCTGCCTCCCTTACGTTTCACTACTGATCTTATGTTTTGTATGTTTAGTATGAAAAATTCGTGGTTGTTTATATTTCTATATTGCATATGTGCTTTAAATGTTGAATCTCGTCAGATATCTCCTAATGTCTTCACCGCCGAAACGTTTATTTGAAATTTTCAGAAATGGCTGACCTGGAAGAAAGAAAAGAGCTCGTAGAAGAGATGAAGATAATGGTACATCTGGGTGATCACCCAAATATTCTACCATTGTTGGCATCTTGTTCAGTAAGGGAGCCCTATTATCTAATAACTGTCTGTATGGAATACGGAGACTTGTTACATTTTCTTCGAAAGTGTAGAAAGGTAGGTTCTGTTAATGTTTCTTACACAATACCACCAAAGGTTTTGTTTTCCCTGCAGCAAAAGTCATCCAAGTCCAAGTATTTTTTATTAATTCGTTCTCATAGAATAAAAATAATAGAAGAACTGACTGCAAGTGAATCGTCACGTTATCTAATTGAGGTATAAACGGTCGAAGGTAGCCCTGTGCACAGCACGAGAAATATAAAATTCCTTACATGCAATTTTTTTATTAAGCAAATATCTTGGGAAGTTCGGGACTGCTTGATGGAACGCGTCTAATCTTGGCCGCTATTAGCTGGTGGAAGGGGAACATCGGTATTGCGAACAGGTCATTGACAAGGCTTGAGGTCCGATCATGACGTACCGATGATTACCATGAAAACGAAATTACTAATCTAAAATGATTTCGATATGAGAATACATATATGCCGCGTATTTTGGATGGTTACCATAAAATTAACGGAATTACGTGCACCTACAGGCAGGGCCGTAGCAAGCGGGGTGTGGGGGGTGTCACAACCCCCCATATTTGTTCGCCGTCGGCTAATTTTATGTCTGTCGGCGGAAAGGGGAGAGGGGAAGGAAAAGAGGAGAGGAGGAAAAGAAGAGAGAAGAAGGGAAAGGAAAGGAAAGGGGGAAGGGAGTGAAAGGGAAGACGGAGAATGGAACGGAAAAAAAAAGAGAAAGAGAGAACAGGAACGTACGGCCAGTCTGTTATCGGCTATTTCAATTTTCGGCTCTTCATCTTATTGGCCCATTCAAGTTGAAGGCCCGTCGGCAAATTCACCACATCAACGACTGTCGGTATTGGACGAGTAACCGGGTCCGTCGGCAACTCGGGGAAAGAAAGGGAATTTAAGGCTTCCGAATAGGCGCCCTATTTCGGGTCATATGACAAGTGTTTTAGACAGCCCTATTGGTGCGACAATGAAGCATTAACGGTGCAAATTATCGCACAAAAAATCTGACAAGCAAAGTCTACGCGGGTGTAAATTTTGACAGAATCAGCCTCACCGGAATAATTTGCCAGTTGCTTGCTATCAGCATATCATTTTGTCTGCTTTTAATTGCGACAGGACTTCCAAGTTCACAAATCTTAATTAACCTCCGAGCACCACTACCCTACTTCCATCTCGAAGTTCAGAAAGTAGATTGGTTCCGTGCATTGCGTCTGCGGCGCAATATTTCTATGTAGTAAAATATATGTCTCCAAGATTTTTGGGGCCCTCATTAGGGCAGAAAAACACTCAAATATTGCACTATTTGTGATCTAAGCACCTTTCAAATTCCAAAACACTCCAAGACACTCTCTCCCTTTAGACCCCCCCCCCTGCCCGGCGATCACACGACATACTGCATGACCCCCATTAAAAGAAATCCTGGACACGCAACTGAAATGCATCTTAGCGTTCGAAGCATATTTTAACGCTAGTGTTAAGATTCTGTACACTTTTCTCAATTTTTGAACGCCGGACGCCTATTTCAACATTTACCGTATTTGAACGCCTGACGGGTCCAGTGTTCAAATGCTGAACGCATAGTAAATTTCAGGTTTAGCTCCTGAAGTATAGTGGCGAGGAGGAATTGCCTAACACATTAAAATTATTAGGAATGTTTCCATTGATTACTGTATCATGAACCAAATATACCTGTCCTGGGACTTAATTTTTGGCCAGAAATTTGCTAAAACCTTCCGGGGGCTTCGTCCCCTAGATCCCCACCGGGGCTTTGCACCTAGACCCCACCAGGGGCCCTTAAGGCGAGCCCCTGGACCCCACCCGCTAAAGCTCGCGCTTCGCGCTCGTTTTACCCATCACTAGATCTGTCGGCAAAATATGATCTCTACACCCATCCCCCAAAGATTACACCTTCTCAACGCCCCTGCCTACAGTTCAGAAATGGAAAGTTTTATGAAGCGATTTCAGGGGACCTTACAGTGCAGAACAACTGTTCACTTGTGATGCACATTACTCATGTACGATATATAGAATGAAACTGAATTGGAGGTACTCTCAGATCATTGATACATTTGCTTTCAATTGTAAGTCCCTAATACCTTACAACTTTAAGTAATATGTCGCTATTAGCGCTCAAATCTCGGTTGTAGAGCTGTAAAGCTGGTTCTCCATTTAAGTCCTGAGGGTTCAAATGGATTCCAATAGACCATCGGTATTTGCCTTATAGCTTCCATAACAGAAAAGATAAGGTAAGGTAAATAATCATATTAGTCTGTACTGTTGGTAATTTCGAATTTAGCATATCATCGACCCATTTCTCTCATTATTCGGACACAGAAAATACCGTGGATGCGGCAGGGAATATGTTAGGCCTACCTGGCAGTACTAAGGTAATTTCAACTCATCAAATCGATCTCAGTTACTGTAAGAGAGATTTTATATCATCTCATATTTTGAAATATGAATATTTTGAACACAAGCCGGTAATTAAACATGGGAAGTATATCTACAGGCTAACCACTATTTATGTATGGTTTTGTTAAAGGTTATGGATGTGTCTTGGAGTTAAGTAATATCCACACTCATACTTCCCACATACCGTATTTCTTAGAAGGCGGGTCATATCAGGGTGCATTACTGAATTGCAAAGAGACTGACTTAGTCATGCAAGAGAAATACCGGTGTCAGGATTCAGAAGTCACGGTTGCAACTGTGTCAAGTAATTTAAGTAATTTCAGTATTAAAATTAATGATTTTTATCTGAAGAGAGTTGAATATGTTAAGTTCTTGGGGGTATAAATTGATTCTAAACTTGCATGGAGTGAATATATCAATCATGTGTCGAGACAGGTAGCAAAGGGTGTAGGTATACTGTCAAAGTTAAAATACATTCTACCAAGACATGTTCTAAGGTCTTTGTATCAAACTCTAATTATCCCCCATCAGACATATTGTTGTATTGCCTGGTCAGGCGCCAGTCATCAGTATTTGAATAAGTTAATAGTCCTTCAAAAAAGAGTCATCAGACATATTACCCTCTCACGTTACAATGATCACACCAATCCTTTGTTCAAGTCTCTTAATTTGTTTAAATCCTTTGACCTCATAAGCGTGAATATGGCTTAGTTAGTCTATCGCTCTCAGTGCAATCAACTGCCACATTCTATGAACGAACTTTTCCTCACCAATTCTGTCATACATGACCACTGTACCAGGCAATCGGATTACGTTCATATCCCCAACTATCGCACAAGCTTTCTTATGAAGGGATTACACTACCGTGCAGCTACCTTGTGGAATTCACTTCCAGATGTTTTAAAACAGAAAATGTCTATTTTCAGCTTTAAAAGGACTTATACAAATATTACATAGGAATGTATTGATTACTTTTCTTTTTATTATGAACCCTCTATGATTACGGCTTGCTCCTAAGTAGGGTTTTGAAGAATGGCTTAGGTTATATTTGGTGGGATGGGTGGTTTGTTTTTAAGCTTTTGCTTCACAGTGCTTTCAGCACTTTAAGTCGCTTTGTTTTGTACCATCATATTATTAGGTACTTTCCTGTTTTTTTTTTTTTTTTTTTTTGTATTTGACTCTAATTTTTAAGGGAGTGTTCTGCCTTTGATGTTAAGCCCTACAGGGTTTTGTAGTTCACTTCCTTCCGCTACTACTATAATGTATTACCTCTGTACATGTACAACTGTAGATTTGCCATACTGTATATTGTAGTGGAAGAACAAATAAATGAAATGAAATAGTTCCACCACTGAGGGGACTTATGTATGCTACACATTGGTATTGGTACCCACCATTATCTTAATCAACCTGTACAACACCTAGAGCCGACTATACTCTAGGAACTTTCCATAGAGACTGTTGCTAAAGAGTTTAGGCGTCCTAGAGAAACCTAAGCCTACGATGGAGGGAATGTTACTATGAAGTTTAACTTTTCAAATGCATGAAATAGTATTCTAAAATATTGTTGTGTCCAGTGTTTTTGCTCACATCATGACTGGGGTCAGTCTAGAGGAGAAAATTGGCATTCCATAACGTGACCTGGATTGAATGTTGTCATAATTTTAACACACAAATTTGTCATTACAATGCTCCATATACCATTTGGGTGTCGCCGGTATAAGAGAAATATTTTCATTCCAAACGTCTCAGATCTCGGAAAACAGTAGGCCTACCCTAATATTCCAAGCTTTCACTATAGTTCTGTGTCTAAACCACCTGTAACGCTATTTCTTGGGAGGGGGGGGATGGCATTTCAAACATTTTAGATGACGGCACTTACAATCTGAAGTAACAAATAAGTACTGCAGTTTTGCGTCAGTCATCACCTGCCTCTATAATCATCTATACTTCAGGCAATTGCATTATTGATGAAGAATTGTCATTGCAGTTGTACGTTACGCTGCATTTCCTCTCCTTGAAGGTATCATTTCCTCTCCTTGAAGGTATCATTTCCTCTCCTTGAAGGTATCATTTCCTCTCCTTGAAGGTATCATTGCTAAGTGGTCCGTTTGCTCTCCTCACATTTATCCTCAATTCAAGTTTTCAAACAAGTTACTTCATTTCTTCTTGAAACTGGTCGTTTTTAACGGGTAATATTAGTATGAATGATTCCACCAATCCTAACCTAAAATACATATCACAAACAACTTATGAGAAAACTTTGTTTTTAAGTTCCCTGTTCTTTCTTCCCCTAATACACTCCTTTTCTTCCTACCGTTTCCCCCTTTTCACGTCTTCAGTTCATGGGGACCTGCTGATGAGACGGGTATCTCATAACTCTCGTAGATACGCGACTGGTCATTGTAATCGTTATGGTGTGACGTGTTTCTAACATTATATATTCGGAACTGAAAATTACTGTCGTTACTGATGTTATTATTGCTATGTTGTTGCTTAAAATTCTTTCCAGCCTAAATGGTTTTGACTGGCTTTACACACTTCTCTAGGAGTGTTGAAGCGTCCAACAATGTTAACTTTTATAAATAGTAATAAGATTGATAAACTTTACAAGGAGGAAGAACTTCGTATTTTACAATCTCTTATGCATAATTGTGTCACTCTTCTGATCCTAGAAAGAGAATATAGAAAAGGATTCTACATTCAGAGTTGGCGAAAAAGAGAAACTAATGATTGCCTTGCAAATAGCAAATGGAATGGTACGTACATTATGTGTTTACTATGATTTCAGTATGGGACGTACTTCGTTCAGCAAAGTCAATGATAAGCAATACGTACGTAAGCCTCTGTCATATAACGTTCAGTTCGTGATTAAAGGTAAATGGAATATAGCTAGCACTAGCTAATAGTTAAAAGGCGGAGGGTAGTCAAACCTATTTCAGACATTGATATTCATGATGAAAACCAGTATGCTTCAGACAGTTTCTTTTTGTACTGCCTAAAACTGTGTTAATTTTAATAGCATATTCCTGAATAAAGAAACGATTGCAACATGCATAATGAATCGGCCTCTCTTAAATGATCAACTATCACTTTCGTAGATTTACTAATGACTGTACAGTTCAGGTGACGATGTCATCGCAAAGACACACTTTATTGCCACAAACATCTTCCACAAAAACGCATTCTAGAGCTCCATGCAATTGCAACAGCCTTAGGCTACAGGACTGGTTACAGTATATACCCCACTTAGACAATAGAATGGTGGGTGTGAAAGAACAACATTTTAGCGCAGTCAATACAGCATGTGTTTTTTTATTGTTTATTTCACTTCCATGTACACAACAATACATATGAATAAATATAAACAACCGTTCATGGCAGTAGAAATTCCAAGCAGTAGAAATTCACAATATACAATGTACAGAGAGCATGGAAAATCTGAAAATCAAGTTCAGCTTATTCCAAGCAGACTTCCCATTTTACAAATAAAAGAAAAAAGGGTGTAATAAGGATAGAGAGAAAGAGAGAGGAAGAGAGAAAAAAGGAGGATAACGTGGAAAACAGCCTACATAAAAAGTATTCAAATCAATCATGCAATTGATAAGTTCATGATAAGTTAACAATAGCAACTCAACAAATAGTTCTTTATGTGGATCTTAAAACTATTGAGAGATGTTTTATTTTTAATTTTAGAGTCAATGCTATTCCAAAACTGAGTGCCATAGACTGGAACCGACCTTTAACTAATTTTTAATGAAATGTTGTTGAGATGAATATGGCTAGATATCCTGTTAAAATGATCATGCACCGTGCTGTTAGGTTGAAACCATTTATTTAAGATACGTGGCAGTAGTCCGTGGAAATACTTGAACATAAAAATGCCTAATTGGTACAAGAAAACATCGTGATTTCATGAGGATATGAAATCGTTTAAAAATGGGTTCAGCATGAGCAGAATAATCAGAAAAACTTATAACGCGAATTGCTTTCTTTTAGAGAATGAAAGGCTTATTACTATACGAGGGGAAAGTATACCCCCACAGAATGTTGCAATAAGAGATTTGAGAGTAGAAAAGAGTATAATACAAGGAAAGAAGTACCGTCTAGGGAATAAAACACCTTATCTTATAAATTAAACTTAAAATTTTGGAGATTTTATTACAAATTGAATCAATATGAATCTTCCAGGTAATGTGAGTATCAAGATGAAGACCAAGAAATTTGGTAGAATCTGTCTGGGAGATCGTAGAGCCATTCAGCACAATAGTTTATTTATTAAGCTTAACTTGTGGAGGTTGACCAGCATAAAATTTGTCTTTTTGGTGATCAGCGACAACATATTGGCACAGAACCATGGGCGTGCGGTAGGGAGGCAAGGGGGCACTTGCCCCCCTGGAAAATCAAAAACTTGAAAGAAAACTTGAAGGAAAAATAAAATCAACATTTTTTATGATGTCTCTAGAAAATTTCCAGAAAATGAGATTTATAAATAGAAAATGATTAGATGCAACTCACAAGGCCCGGGAAGTGCCATTTTCAGCAATCTGGGAGGCATTTTGTCCAACACTTTCTTGGCGCTTCGCGCCAAATATGTTGGCGATACGTTTGGATGGTTAGCCTACAGGTTCCACCTCAACCGTGGTAAATTCATGGCTACACCCCTGTATGAGGCCGCAACATTTAGCAATTAAGCTCTTGGGAGTAAAAAAATATTACCTTGATTTGATCAATTAGAAGTTTTGCCCCTCCCTGAATTTTTTGCAGCGGACGCCCATGCTCAGAACCAAGAAAAAAAAACAACAGTGAGCTCCTCATTAAGAGTTTTAATAGTAGAAGCTATGTTATCACTTTTGGAAAGGATGCTCCTGTCATCAGCAAACAAACAAAACTCAAGCTTATTAGAACAAAGGGGAAGGTCATTAATATAAATTAAAAATAGTAAAAGTCCTAAGACAGATCCCTGAGGTACACCACACACAATATAATTATAGGAAGGATTACAACCTTTAACAAAGACCAACTGGCAACGATTATTGAGGTAACTTGTGATCCAATCATACGCCTTCCCACGAACATTATAATGATAAAGTTTACTACAAAGAATATTATGATTAGCATTGTCAAATGCCTTTGAAAGAATATCCCAACCGTATATTGTTTACAATCAAAACCTGTGGTGATGTAATCTACAACATTTAAAGCCGCCGCAAAGGTTGAAAAGTTTCTACTGAATCCAAACTGGGAATCTGAAAGTACATCATGCTTGAGGAAGAAGTCAAGGAATCTTTGTATAGTGCTGTTCAAGAATTTTAGAGAGAGTCGGAAGAACAAAAATAGGTCTTTAGTTCGACAAAGTCGAAGGATCATCAGCTTTATAGACTGTAATAACATGAGCAATCTAAGTTTGGTCAGGAACAATGCCACTTGAATAGATAAGTTAAATACTAGTTTTTTACCCAAAATTAGATGATTTTTTAACAATCTGCGAAAAAAAAATTGTAAAGAAACTGTTTTCAATGGATTTTAGTAGGTAATGGTGTCTAGGTTGACCAAAAAAAGATGCCGCCGTTGTCGGCTGGGGAACTTCAAAATGGCGTCCAAAATTGCCGCAGTACGCGATTTCTTTTCGTAGGACAGGTAGGGAAACGGTATGAAGTATTCATATATAATGTTGCTTGAGTGGTTTGAGAAAATGATACAAAGATTTAGCTAAGTTCTTGCTAAATGTACCCCTACCGTCACTCGAAACTTCCCTAACCCTCAGAAACGTTGGAATTACAAATGGAATTACTTTGATGGTGAGTACAACAGACGAGTAGGTGGTAACTTATATCACAGGTTATTATTCCTGATGTAAAGTCGCTGCTTATATCATTACAAAGTATATTGTCAATAAGAGTGCCTGAGGTTTCAGTTATTCTTGTTGGCTTAGTGGTAAGTAGAAGAAACGATGATGAACTAATAAGGTCAACAAAATTAGTAGCATTACTGTCAGTGCCATATTTTACCATGTCAATATTACAGTCACCTAAGATGTAATAGATTTTCTTCTCACCATTTAGTCTACACATTGAATGATCCAAATCACTTATAAAATGAGATGCTGGATTTCTAGGAGGTCGATAAATTACTGCAACAATACGAATCTTATAAACACAATTTATCTCAACAAACATAGATTCACAATGTGGTGAACAAATCACTAGGGTCACTCTTGTAGAGAACGTGATGTCGTGACGAATGTAAAAACCAATTCCACCTCCTCGTTTTGTACATCTGTCATTCTGAATAAAATTGTTAGGAGGATCGGTAAACACTTGGATAGGGGAATATGGTTGAATCCACGTTTCGGTAATATCTACTACATCAAACATATTCTCGGTACTAGTAAAAAGTAATTGGAAGATATGTTCATGATGTTTCCAGATACTAGGACTATAAACATGGGCGATCGTTAGATCAGATCTGGATTGATAAAGTAAATTACGGAGTAAATTGGCATCAGTCTAGATAGAATCTGATGGTCTATCAATTAAACTTGATCCATCATCAGTGGTTACGGAATTATTTACAACATTTGAAGAATGGAAACTAAGATTATCGCTAAGATAGGCTGCATTTGCGGCAAGACTTACCTGCAATCGTATCCTCTTTATCTAAAAGGCAGTGGAACAATAAAAGCAGCGCGGTTGAAAGATTATTGAAGGTTAGAACTACATTTTAAGGTAGGTATTAAAGGTCAAAAAGTATGATGACATATCAAAAAATTGATAACATTTCAAAACAATGCTGGCATTTCAAAAGGAAAACTCAAAATTGTTAAATGTGGTGTTTTTGCAGAAGAACCTTCCCAAAGAAGTCATTTACCAAAGAGCATTTGAGCGACAGCGGCCTCTCAAAAGTAAGAGAGTGTGGCATGACCTTGCCAAAGCTATGTTTAGCGTAAAACGCGACTCGATGAATCTTAAACTCATATATAAGGGCCAGAGGAAAATTTCTGGTCTAGATGATCTGTAGTGTAATCTGCGGCATTTCTCCCAAAATTAAATTTATTAAACGGCTGTTAACACCATTTTTCAGTTTGTTTTCATTGAATCAGCTATATTGCAAGCTAAGGAAACTAACATGTGCCTACAAATTTTGTTTGTGTTCTGCAAAAAAGTGGGGGATAATCTCTTCCACGTTCAAAAGTTGGGAAACGTGTGCCCCTTTCCTAACCTGTTGAAGTTCCTACCTTTACCCCTCAACGAGCCCCATTCTGAGATGTCCATTTAATGTCCGAACTAAAATTTTCAAATTTGTTTAACAAAGTGAGATTCTCTGTCATTCGTCTTCGGATAGCTTGCTGTTTTCCCCTTACACATACTGTTAACACAGCTGGGTAAAATTTTACCCAAGGTCGTGTGCGTATGCCACCTCCTAAACTGTTGTGTAAAGAACTACCCAAGTTGGTCAAAAATTATCCATTACTTGGGGAAAATTCACCCACCATGGGAATCCCTTTGACCAACTTTGGGCCGTTTTTTACACATTTTAGGAGGTGGCATACGGGCCCAACCTTGGGTAAAAGATAACCCAACTGTTTTTAGAGTGCGCGTTTTGGAACCTAATTAAAAGTTAGAATTTGTAACTCCGTTGAAATTCCCCGGCTCAGGTACGTCTAAAAGCTGCAGTCCGCTTACCAGACAGTTCAGAACCATTTGTAAAAGTCAGAGAGATCACCTATCTCAGGAACGTTGCATTGTTATCTGTCGGGTTTCCACATGCTGACTGTCGGACCCTTGCAAAATGTCGGGACATGTTATTTGAATTGCAAGGGGAATATGAACTTCCCCATTCCAGGTACGCTGAATGGCAAACACCTACCTAACATAGATTTCGTCTTTTTGCCACCTCTAAGGCATTTGTTCGAGGACAACGTTTTTATCACGGGGATTTAGCAGCACGCAACATCCTCGTTGGCGACGGATTGGACATCAAAATATCTGATTTTGGGTTGTCGGAAGATCTTTACACAAAAGGATATCAACGGCGGGCCAAGGAACAAATGATTCCAATTAAATGGTGCAGCCTTGAGACAATATTACATGGAATCTGTTCTTCGGATGCAGATATGTAAGATTTAGTTTGTGTTAACCACAATTTTTTCAAGTTTACAGAATCCACCACCTCCCTTGCAGAATGAATGCTTATCAGTCAATTGCGTCTATCCCATTTTACACAGCATCTAAATTTCATTAAAGATGGCACGTTGTGGAAAATTATAGAACTTGGTGAGCAACAACTACAGAAATTTGATGCTGAATTCCAAAATAGAGCATTTTAGACATAGTAAAGTTTGAGGGAAGCTAATTACCAAAGAGCTTTTTTCGTGACCTGTGAAAGCAAAATTGTAGTCGTCTTTTTTGATTCGGGGAGGCAGCTGTCAACTTTTTTTTAAATTATTGTTAAGTTTTCCCATTGTTTTCGTTTCGGTAAAAGAAAGAAAAATGAGCTTGCATGTGCATGGACGTTTACATGTATGTGCGCATTTCCAAACACGATACATAACTCTTTAATGTCAAATGATCAAGATTTTGCAAACATTTTATTTTGGTATGTAAATGTTATCTGCGATGGGTTATTGCATTTGAGGAACAAGTGAAAGCTTATGAAATATTATAACAGGTCAAATGGAATTACTTGTAATTAAGAAATATCTTAATGGAAAACAAGGACACTTTCCACAGGAGAAACGTCTGTTAACATCAGAGATCACACTATAAAGTATTTGGTCACACCATTATAAAGGTTGCATAGATAAAAAATATTTAACTATTTTGAAAAGGTAAAAAAGTGATGAAGTTGGTCTGTAAAAGGAATCGGTAACATAAAATTGCAGAAGGGTATAATTGAGATACGCACAATGGTATTTTGCATTGTGGTTTGCAATAAAAAATTATTAGGTGCTATAAATTTTGTACGAACTTAATTAGCCTCTTTTCCGCTTTGCTATTTTGGGTATTTTACAAAACATCTTTTACCCCTCTGTTCCAGATGGTCATATGGTGTTGTTTTGTATGAGATATACACACTCGGAGGATCACCATATCCAGGAATTGAAGGAAGGTTTCTCGTTCCGCAGTTAAAAAAGGGGTATCGCATGGAACAACCATCTAACTGCCCGAACTACGTGTGAGTTTTAAATGTTAAAGCAAATTCTATTGGAGGTTGCACTTTGAATAAATATCATGCCTTAGATGTCACTTTGCTCAATACTTTTAAACTTGTTTAAGGATTTCTAATAGGCCAGATGAAAAACTTTGCGGCAAATAATACGTCCTTTTATGCCAAGATGATCCCACAGAACTGACGGTCGGCAATGAATAGGGAAAGTCTGACAACGAATAGGGAGGATATGCTATTCACTGCCACTTAATTTTATGGCCTTCTCAAGGCTGACTGGTACTGGGTTAATAATGACACAAGGGTTTCTTAAACAGAATACCTTTGTCAATAATATTATTTAAAAAATCAGATTCTGTGGAAAATTTACACCTTCCTCGATATAAATTTTGTCAAATTCAAGCCCCCACAACGTTATAAATGATAAAAGAAAAGTAAGCAATATATCACAATAACTTAACGCCTGTTCGACAGCTATTAAACTTACTCCCTGCCGTCAAGAGAGCTGTCACCACAGAATTCTGTGATTATCAATGACTTAGAAAATAAAATGAAACATTTGTGTATCGATCTGCTAGTCAATAAAACTCAAGTGAGGGAGTAGGCGCAGTTGGGGAACACCTCGTTTATGAAGTTTGCTTTATGACTAGATAGATTTTAGGCTGATGAGTGTTTTATTGGTTTGAACGACTGTGTGTTCTGTGGGATCAACTTCTCATGTCGAAAATTAGACACAAAGTTTAAACCTAAAGCACCAATATATGATCTGATTGAAATGTTTCAACATACATATCATTGTTGCAAGCAATACTGGAAGGACCAAGATGTGATAATGCTAATGGTAAAATAATATTTTCAAGGCAGTTTACTGCACCGCTTCTCTGTAACCCTTATATATGATCGAAGCGTACTCTCACTTTCTTCGTCAATTCATACAGAGTAGGAAAGTACTTTTCAGATGACACTGGACTTAGTAGACATTATAATAACATAATTATGTAGTGCGTTCACAACATACAACACACTATTAAGTGGTAAAGCTAGCAGCTAATACGATTTAAAGTTAGTTAGTTAGTTAGTTGAGATTTTACGACTCAGTTTCTAACCAATTGGTTTAAGTCGGGTCCGCCACGGCCTTTTTTCCAGTTGTGACACACGGGCTTATTTTCCCTACTCCATTGCTTGAGCTGAGCACGAAGTACAATGGCAGTGGGTTCAATTTTCATTCTTTGGTATGACGCGGCCAGGATTCGAATTCCCGACCTTCAGGCTGCAATTCGGATGCTCTAACCACTTGACCATGCAGTCTTAAAAGGAAAATGCATTCCCCCAATTTGAATGAGTGTGCCCCATCATCCTAGTTCAGGAATGGCTCTTATCAATCATGTGGCAATATATTTGTTACTCACTTGTCAAATTCATGCAGAAAAACTTCTTGGTTTACCTCCAGTATTCAATGTTTGTGTACAGAAACATAAGCAAAGATACTTGTGAGCGAAATTAGAGGAGGTTTGTAAGATTTATCAAACGATTGATAATGAACTTGGGACGCCTGCCATCTCCCTTTAACCTCTTATATTCATCCCATATCATGGTGTAGTTGCATTATCTCTCAGATACGAAATAATGCAAAGATGTTGGCAAGAAGAGCCCAGCGAAAGGATAAAGTTCCAAGAGATCGTTGAAAAGATGGACGCTTCCTTGGTTCAAATGACTGACTACGTACAATTCCTTTCCGAAGATCAATTGATGGTTGGTTTAACTTTCAATACGTAGCTTCTTGAAATTTTAAATGCTAACTCAGCTCACATGTACACATCATTTGCATGTGGGGATCTAGAAGACAAATATCAAGAAAGAATATACAGTTAATTACTCCTTTGAAGTAATGTTCTGCTGTATCCAATAAGGGTCTTTATGTAGAACAAGTATAATCAGGCACCAAGTTACAGACAAACATGAACTAAAGAAGAACTCTTACAAAATTTTATTGAACATGAGAGTAATGTAGCCATAATATTGATATAGAATTATATTGCTGGTAATGACAACTTAGTTGACAACTTATATGGTACATCTGGCCTGATTTTTCCATTAACTTACATCTGGCTTGATATGGCCGTATAACCTTGATATCTGAGATATGCTTTTATAAAGTTATATCTTATTTGACATTGACATATTCAACTTCTTTTTGACCAGATATATCTACTTATATCTAAATATAAATATATCATGGTAGTCCAGTTTTCTTGGTTCATTGTAGCTTCCCATAAACACTTTTAGCTACATATTTTACCATGTGGACCGTTGCTTCTGATCAATATTTTTACGGACGTAGTCCTATATATTTACTGTTGTTGGTGATGAATATTTCAGTGTTTAAGACTTTTGCTGGCGATCTGTATTTCATGGTACACTTTATTGCGTCGAGTGACAGATATATTCATGGCATGTTTTGTTGCTTTGACAGTTGTAAGTGAATAATAGATTTGCACATAGAGATAAAATGAGATAATACTCTTTGTTAGTAAATGAAGCTCGAAAACGTTATATTTCAATAAAGTCAGTCATTTAAGTAAATGGAAGTGTTGGAAAATTGTTTCCACACAGCGCTCTACAGGATGTGTCAAAGGTGAAGTGAGCCACTTACACAGGCGAAAATGTTGCCACGGTACAGGTGACCTTGTGACCCCATCGGAAGTACTAATTAATTACCCAACTGGCTTAGTCATTACACGTTAAATCCGATTGATATATAAAATAGCGTGTAACCATCTTCACACGTTTCCCAAATTGCTTAATGTTTAAATGTTACCTTTGTTCTCAGATTATGGCCGATAATGAAAGTATATCCGGTCCTGTACCACTCGCTGGGGACGACGCCATACCAACCGACGATCATCATGAGGACAACTTTGCCCCTATACATGAGGAAGACGATAATATACACATAGATGATTTACACGCGCTTATGATGATTGAAGGGGCCTGTAACACAGATGGTGTTATAATAGACACTAGTGGATCAAAGAATGTCTACGTAGAATCTTAAATACTTTGTGAACATATTAAAAACTGAGGAAAAGACAATTTGCACTTACTTTTTTTGTCAGTGTCGTCAGAAGGTTTTCAAGAGTCTGGGTGAAATATTCAACTCCACAATGGCCCTACACAGCGGGGGGAGGGGGCAGAAATTTTCACCGTAAATTTTTATCACATTTTTCTGTGTTAATTCCAGACATTTTAGATTAAATGTTGATTGGATGCAACTTGTAAGGAACGGAAAGTACCATTTCCGGTAGCATGGGACAGAAGCGCAGCGAAGTGGGGGGGGGGGCTCCTCCTTGAGGATATGTTTCTTAACTTTGCTAGTACCCATGGAAATATGAGGTGTTAAGAAGTGATTTTAAGGCGCAAAGGACAATCTGGGTAAGATTATTGTTTCAAAGCACCAGGAAACCCTCAAAATAATCCACCCCACCTTCATCAAACCCTCTGAATCATCGGTTCATGCCGACTGTTTATCATACAGGATAAGACTACAACTGAAAAAAAAGTCAGATTCTAATTTTTGCATGGTCTGTTAAGTGCTCTTCCAATGTCATTTATAGAACGTATAATGCATCACTACAATGACCAGAATTTTGTGAAAAGCTCTGATTTGAACCCTGGATCCATCTAGGGATTTGTACCTGGATATCACCAGGGGCCCTAGGGCAAAACCCTTGCACCACTCGCCGTTGAGGGGAGCGCAGAGAGCACCCGCGGGGCCTTCGGCACCGTTTCGGTATTTCAACTTCTGTTTGCCT
>WURT03644558.1:0-19628 GCA_009936505.3 Holothuria glaberrima | reverse complement strand
AATCTGAAGGTAAATTAATGCACATTTTTGACATTTCTTAGTCCTCTGGAAAATTTTTTTGATATTTTAGGATTCTAAGTTGCAATTTGGTGCATCATTTTGGAAAAATTTTAAGGTAAATCAATGCAATTTTTTACTTTTCTTACTCCTTCGGAAAATTTTAGTATTTGAGGGTCCTTAGATGCAATTTGGTGCATCATTTTTTAAAAAAATGTTAGGTAAATTAATGCACATTTTAGACATTCTTTAGCCCTTTGGAAATTTTTTTTACATTTTAGGGTCCTAAGTTGCAATTTGGTGTATCATTTTGGAAGAATTTTAAGGTAAATTACTGTAAAATTTCGACTTTATTTTGTCCTTTGAAAGATTTTGTGATATTTGTGGATCACAAGATGCAATTTGGTACATTATTTTGGACAAATGTAAAGGTAAATTAATGCACATTTTTGACATTCTTTAGCCCTTTGGAATTTTTTTTTATATTTGAGGGTCCTTAGATGCATTCCGGTGCATCATTTTAGACAAATTCTAAGGTAAAGTACTGATTTTTTTTTTACTTTTCGTAGCCCCTTGAAAGTTTTGTGATATTTGTTGGCCCTTAGATGAAATCTGTTGCATTATTTTGAAAAAAGTTTAAGGTAAATTACTGTACATTTTTGATATTTATTAGTCCTTTGGAAATTTTTTGATAATTGAGGGTCCTTAGATGCAATCTGGTGCATTATTTTGGACAAATTCTAAGAAAAATTACTGCAAATTTTTGACATTTCTTACAAAAAAGACGAATAACCGGTTTTCGTGCTTCGAAAGTGGGGGGGGGGGCTAAAGCATACTTCAGCCCCCCACAAATTTCGCTGGGGGAGTTGTCGCCCCAGCCCCCCCCCCCGCTTCCTACGCCCTTGAAGCAACAGACAACTTCCTTTGTACAGGTTTATATCCTGCGAAAATGATGTGTTATAACTTTGTCAATGTCAAGTCACTCAGTATTATGCCCGGAATATTCAGCCATGCAAGACTGAATTGAGACTTAGACTCATGTCTTTAACGTGACTTTGCCAATGTAGACGAGGTATTCTGGCTTGGATTTAGGTACGGAACGCAGTTAAACCCGGTTTTGCACTCGACAAAAAGGCTAGACTTAAACTTACGTGTTCTTCAACGTTCAGAATCAAACATATGAGAGGAAAAGAGGGGCAGGGGGAGACCGCCCCCGTACTCTGATTGGTGGAGGCGGAAACCTCGTTTTGCCCCTCCTCCCCAACCCCCCCCCCAACTTTGGATGACATGCTGCCTAAATATGACATTGAATAGGATGAAATTACTTCAAAGTTTCCCAAACATTGCACCAATCTCTATATAGGGTACTTTAAATAGTCAAAAAATTTCCAAAGGGGTCCAGGACACTGTTCACTAACATTCACCCCCCTCCCACTTTCAAAAAGCTTCCTACGCTTATGTCAAAAGTTGTTGTTAATGAACTCAAACATTTCATAAATATCGATAAAACATCCTGTAACAAAAAGTGTCGCCCACGGTAGGCCTACATAGTAAACATGCATGTTATGGCAGCTTACAACTTCATGTTGACAACATGGCTGCTGGCTACAGCCTTACCCAACTAAACATTTTGTAATATCGTAGGCAATTGACCTTTATTAAGAGGAGTACAACAGAGATGTAAGCCTATTAGTATAAGCACTATATTGCACTGTAAAAGCATTTCCAAAACGTCGCCGTTCAGCTTTTTACAATATTTATTTTGAGTAAAGTCACTGATACACAACAGCACACATTCTTTGATTATACATAGTCTAACCAAACTATATAGGTCTACGATTCTTAAACATTCCATATTTATTTCGATAAGTTTACCGACTGGCGCGTTTAACATTTAAATCTCAAGTTGTTAACAGTTCCTTCTGCGTGTACTGGTGTAAGGTCCATTGTAAGGGTGCAAGGTACAACCTAGTTGGTAACTAGCTGTATACCATGAAAATGAAGCTATACTGTATATCATAACTGATGGTACTTAAATATTTACAATGATCTCACAACAATTATTTCCCTACGGATATAGTCCTGCACTCTAGTATATGCCACCATTGTCAATCCCGTGAATAGGCCTATTATATATAAATATGAAGTTCAGTACTGGAATGGATATCCTATTCTCACACAGCGCAGGAAATAACGCTATAGCGACCACCATAACAAAGCCGTCGTACTATAATAACAACTTAGATGATTGCACGTGTTACCTAAACTTGTTAGTAAATTTACCACAGCATAAAGTAACAAAAGTAGCCTGTATAGTATGTGACTGAATAGAGTAACTGATCTCGTGTAGTACATGTTTTTCGTCAGACAAGCGTGTCTCAACCCTCAGAAAACAGTTACGCATATATTCTTGTACAGTAATACATTCACTAGTGTTGATTGTTGAATTTAAAACTACAGATATATATAGTAGGCGAATTTCACAAAAGAACGGTTTTGGCATACCATTAAGTTAGTTTTTCGGTTTTCCTTACCCTTAGAATTTGGCATTGTTAAGAGTGCTTTGGAACTCTTCGGGCTAAAAGCTTTGTGGGCTGAGCAGGCGTAAGCTTTTACTTTAAAAATGGTTGTTTCTGTGTTCTACAAGAGCTGCCACACGGGGGAGGTGTAGGGTAATTTTCTGGTCCCCTGAGTCAAAACGAGAGTCAATCATGCACCTCTGCCCCTCTAGCATTTTCCCTGAATTTTTCTCACCAGTGAGATACCGTATCAGTTGGCGCATACACACTATATCATTTTGACGTCATCACGACGGGAGTGGGGGATCGTGAATAGGCGGGGTTTACGCCAGACCGATACCATGCTTTTTAACTTCCATAAACCTGATAAAGCCTACAGCAAGTTCGTACTAAGCACTCAGAGCCCCTGACACCCTAGGTAGGCTAAGTAAGGGGTTATTCCTGCAGTATTCGATTTGGCATCCCTCGATCCTGTTCTCAGGTGCGCAGCGCCCTGTTTGGCGCCATGCAAGTACTACGAGGGAGGGTTGAAAAGAAACCCTTGGTGCCAACTATCTCATCAAACCACGGAATCGTTAGGGTGAACGTTATGAGTAACTTCTGTCCCGAAATCTGTATTTAAGAGGGTTCAGTAACCAGAACAGGGCCGAAGGCTTCTAAGTTGGGGTTGAAACCTTTTAGCTCCTAGATCTCGGCATTTCCTTAGGGAATGTTTTTTGCCGTTCTCAATCACAACGGATGATTCTTTTTAGAAAAAAAAAACTTCAACCTGAAAATCAAAGTAGGGGCTGTGGCACCAAGCACCCCTGGCTCCGACGGCCCTAAAGAATATAGTAGCGACACGATTCTAACATCTAGTTAATATTCTAAGCTAACAACACAGAAGGGGACGACTAGACTGTGGGCCATTCACAGCCACGGAAATTGGTTATACTGTTACAATAACTGTGATGTCGGTTGGTGGAAGTAAGGACTTTAAAACATACAATTTTTCTTTTATCTCCCTTCCTTATCAATTTTCAAATCGTAAGTTTCAAAAGTTATCTTCCTTTCATAGCAGCTCCCCAAATCTCGAAGAACGGGTCATGCTAAATGTGAGTATCATTTAATCTACGAGATGTTAATGTGTACAATATTTTGATTCCTAAATTGTACAGGGTTGTCGAAACCGGGAGCTGGGGTACGTATCCCTCTCCTCCAATAATTTTCAGATTGAAATTTTCCTGTTTTTCGTTCAAAACTTCCAGAGACTATCAAACACCCTAGTCTACAAGAGCTGGACCGGAATTTTATCAAATATTTGACTACTTGTCTCAAAACTGACTAGGTTTGGTTGAAAAATGACCTAATCAGGCCTGAAGTGGTGCCAGATATCTTCCAGGGGTGAAAAAGTTTAGGGGAATGCCATTCTAAAATGCATAGGGGCAATGGCAGGTTTTAGTTTTCTAGGGGGCGAAATTTTGTAGGGGTGCGCCGCCTCTTGCCAGCCCTTTCACAATCCTTAGCCACCGGCTTGATCATAATTTGGTTCATTGTTAGACAAATCTAGTCAAATATTTGACAAATTTCAACCTTCGTACCTTTAGAGCAGATTATTACCAAAATTAAACAGCACGCATTAGAGCACGTTCTAAAAAGAAAACCTTTCGATACTCCTGACATAGGGGGATACCCACGAGATCGAATGTTCATTAGATCAAAGGTTCACTGGACCGAAGATCCGACGAGATATCTACTTAGGGAAGAGGTAGGGTTAGGACAGATACAGAATTAGGTTTAGAATAAGAAAAAAGGTTAGCAGCGGGCAGGCGCGTAGGATTAAGGTTTGGGTTATATTTAGAGTCAGGATGTGAACCTTCGATCAAGTGAATCTTTAGTCTGTTTGGTGCCTCTGATAAACTACTGTGGAACGAATAAGTTGTGTTAACATTTAGCCATGATAGTATAACCAGTCTGAAGCTGGAACAGGGTTTAGCCTCACATTCAGCCTCACATTCATCTCCTTAAGCGTCACATGCGACATAATTCTCAGCCTTACATTCAGCTTGACATTCAGTCTCACATAGGCTTAGATTGCCCTACATTCTGTCTCGCTTTTACTCTAAGCCTCACACTCAACCAGTGATTTTAGTGAGAGTAATTTAAGTTTAAAATTACAAGAATACAAATTTTTAGTTGGGTAAAACATATTGAGCCTCTTGGCAATCTGGGCTTGGTCCAACCCCCATCTTGCCTAAAGGACATTTGTGTTTTTGAATTGCAAAATGATGAATGCTGAAGCTTATCCACTTCACTTTATGTTTGATACCGCTCTTGAACCATACCCGGATTATCTTTGCTTTTCTTTGTTTTTCCGCTGCACATTGTTCCAAAATATGATCAATATCTTCACTATCATATTGTTAAACAGTAATTTGACTGTACATGCCCTCTCCTCACAACGAAGCACTCTATAGTTAGAGGAAAACATGGTGTTCATATTCATAACGAAATTGAATTGGAAAGAAACGAAAGCATTCAAAAAAGTATTTCTTAATACTTAAACACACTACGAGTATGAAGATGGGTCGGCGTTGGACATTGTCATTCATTTTCCAACCTAGAGCCATGCACAGCTTGTCTCACCGGGAGACTATGGAAATTTGTAACATTTAGGCTAAATAAATTGTGAATGCGGACGGCGTCCTGGGAAAGGGGCTGTTGGTTAAACAATAAGAACAAAGAGACCTGTCAATCAAATTTTGATACCCGAAAAGGGATTTAAAGGGGATATGGCGTAGGCCTACCCCTAAACTAGGGTATTGCTATCAACTCCCTACCCAAACATATTTATGAATAGCCCTAGAGTTCTTAATACAGTTGATATCTGTACTTTGATTGACAAGCAATACAGTTTGCACTCTGGTTGGTCAGCAATGACTTGTACAGTCAGTTGTGTTCCCAATTAAGCTCACACACACTCTGTAGGACAATATTGCCCGAGCAATTTAAACTCAGTGCAGGCTTCTGTGGCTCTGTCTTGGAGTTGGCCTAGAGAGATGGTTTGGTTTTAAGTGGAGGAGGGCTAGAAGTTAACTTAGTAGGGAGAATTGCTCCTCTCTGGGGTGAGATTAGAGTCTTTAAGTGTCGACAAAATACCTTTAGTTTCAAAGAAGGGACATGCAAACGTTGGATCTCAGCCACTTGGGTCTACAGCTCTCTACATGGCCCGACACCCTGCCCCAGGTTCTCCCTTCGTAACGTTCACGAACCTCCGCTGTAGTACCAAAGGAATCTCTAGTAATGTAAGGCTTAAATTAGACCGCACTTTAATTTCATGCCAGCTGTTTACAGGGTGGTGTGGTGGTGTGTAATGTTAACAATTTTTAAGTAGACAACTGTTACGAGAATTCCAAAGTACTCTCTCGGGCGTATTAACATTACAACTGCTTTGAAATTTTTAGGAATAGGGAGTTAGTGCTATTTGTCAAAAAAGGTAGGATGAATAAACAGAGTATAACACAAAAAATATCGAATGAGTTACTGCGCATGCTTCCAAGTCACAGAACTGTTTGTTATTTGTCTTGGCCTATTTATTCATGATGTGCATAAACAGAAATATTTATGTGAAAAGTTTACTGTTCTACCGTAAAGTAGTCAACATTTGATGGACTTTGATGATAATTATGCAATATTTCACAGAGACAGCGGAGATGCGGGGAGGGGGCTACGGGGGCTTTATCCCCCGCACTTTTCTGTCGGGGGTATTTTGGGCCACCTCAAACTTGGAACTGCCGGTCTGTTATTTTCTAGAACATATTGGGTCGCTTTGATGATTAGCCACCTCACTTTAAAATTGGCTCCATGTGGGCTCATTGAGTTGATATCGATTATTTTTGTGATCATGAGTTTGAAGGAAAGCATTGCATGACAATGCTTCTAATTAGCCCCATTTCTCATGTTTCACTTCCTATAGTTACCGAAAATGTGAGGAATTGTCATTCTTGTGGACAGGGGTTGCATATGTGGTAAAAAGTGTCACGAATTTGTAATAAATGACTTTAATCACTAATTACCCAATCATTGCCATTTTTTGTGAGTCAGATATGCAGAATCTCTTAGTTTGATCATTTACCATCAAGATCATGTGGGTAAATCTCAACAGGTGTGAAAATTTTTTAACAATTTTGTGAACCAACTCAATAAGCCCCTTTAAGTGACATTCGTCACATAAGCAAGTCAGACACTTATGGCCTTCGTGGATACTCATTTGTACATAGGCGTAGTGCATTCCTATAGTCGATGTTAGCTTTTTCATAACATAGTTTTAGCTGACGTTTCAAGCTATTGCTTTTTTGTACCCGGCCAACACGGGCGTATGAGACAGGGGAACCCCCTCTCAACAACTTAAGCTTTCCCCTATATATTTCTGGGTGCCATAGCACATGAAGTCATGCAGCTACACAGACTATTAGGCGTACAACAGATCTAGATTGAAAAAGATAAAACCAGCTTCACAGTGACAACCTAAGTCACCCCTCACTGCTTCGACGATCCAAAACCGTACGGGACGGTGCCGATGCTCGGTGTGTCACAGCTCAACAAGGTACTTTACTACCGCCAGACTGCACCAGTACTGTCTGACCCCACCACCACGTACCCACCGTATATTGTCGTTAATGAATTGTGCCAGTGACAGCTAGTGACTTAGCGAATTACAATGTACAATATAAAGGAACACGTAGAAAATAAATTACTTACGTTTAGCATTCACGTATTCGTTATTCGCAGCGTAATTTTCCAAGTCTGCCATGGGGTCTCCACTCCATAAACTCATTGTAAACTTTAATGTTAGTAGACACCGCACTTACAGACGCACTCCAGACAATAAACCATGTGAAGGACAAACATTACATGAATATTCTCGCGAACTGTTACTTTAAACCCTTCTATACGGGGACTTAGCGTATTCGTTGTTCATACTGAGTGTTGATATACGACAAAGCCTAGTAGTATGTACACAGAAAAGAGCCTTCACTCTGTCAACGGCGGAAAAGCAGGAAGTCCCTTGTAATATCAGCGCTAGCTATACATGATACTCAAATATTTCCTTTTGCTCTTGTCTGTTAGGGAAATGCCAAGATCGACCCGTATTCTTTGGAGTTACTAAATGCTAATACACGGGCATGCATAACCTCAGAGCAACACCGAGTTAAACCTTCCATCGGACAAAAATTAGTAAACCCCTTTTCAACACGTACCGAGAGTAACGTGATATCACAAGGTGCACTCGAGTGCATCCAAGCAAAGTAAACACTAAGGTGTCTTCCTAGTCAAGTTTATGGTCTTTGGAACCGCTTGCATAAAACATAAAGCAAGTTTGTGAGGTGTGGTAAAGTCACAGTTATTTGATCGGATCATATAAATGTAAACTCATTAATATAGGTTACGTTTCACCATCTCTTTCCATTTGCAGTCGATCAAACTGAAATAGTCCCATAGAAAGATAGAGGGTATGTATTGCATCAGCAGGGAGCCTGAACATACCCTGTAGGCCGACAGCGTCAGCGAAGAAGGCATTAATTTCCCCTTCAAAGCAGTGCGACTTCAGAGAAGACCTTCGACTTTTGCATCGTAAACCATAGCAGATTACAACCTCAACATTACGCTGTCTGGTTACATTCAGGCCGTTGATTGTGCTTTTTACGAAAGCGAAAAAAGGGACTTGCTCAATTTATTCCGAGTATACAACTAAAAACTTCGTTCAGTTTCGAGTAATAGCAACCTCCTCGGCCTTTTAAAACAGACTACAGCTCATGATCATTGAGCCAGAAAGTCCCAACACTAGGATAAGCATTAGAAGAGATGATTAAAAATGATTTTAAGTCTAAAGACATATGCGTTATGCGGCAAATGGGGAAATGACTTTTTTGCCAGAGACTGAAAAAGCTGCCTTAATTGCCCCGCGAAAAATTGCCCAATTTCCCCCTCTCGAATGTGCCTGTCAAAAGAAGGGATTTTGCAGAACTCGGGGTGGGGGATAACCCCACCACTCCACTCGTACGCCTATTGGAAGGGGAAGTAATCTTAGCAGCATGTGTCGAATATGTACCTTTTCTAACTACATAATTGTTTTCTACGTCCGCTGGATGGGCAACGAGGGAGAGCGCTGTTTGCCCCGACATTTTCCCCTCTTGGCAAACAATTATGATATTCTTGCCATGAAGTCAATATATTTTTGGACCCCGATGGAACAGCTGCCGCTACAGACCCGCCTCATTCGTCTACAAGAGTTTTGAGTTGTATTACCTCGATTTTGAAGTTTGTTTTCAAGAGTTGTATCGACCCGGAAGTAATATCATATTTTCCTGGTTTCCATAGATACGATACGATACGATACGATATATCAGTTGAATCATTTTGGGTAACTGCTATAGGGTTAATTTTACAATTGATAATCTGGTTATCTCTTTCATTTTACAACGGGCACAGAGGTGTGAAAACGAAAGTATATAAAGACAGTGTAATGTGTTTTTTTTTGTAAAATCATCGTGCTTCTCATCGGACTTTGTATAAGTTAAGTTTCCCCAACATTCAGACATTACACATATTTTATTGCATATAGTGTTCAAACTCGATTCCGTCTTTCTTGGCCTCCTAATTGTTCCGAAAATGCAGCAATTGAAGGTTCCGGAATCGGAATTGGTCCTGAATAAGTTGCAAGTGAATTCGTACCAGAAGGTAATTCCAGTACACAAGAACTAACTACATTAAATTTACTATCTGTTCCATTGTTATCTGCACACCAAATGACATTTGAATATCTTAAAGGAATATGTAATTCAATTGGAATGTCCACAACTTTGCCAAAAAATTACTGCTTTCAAGGACTTTGCCAAGTGGACGCGAACAGGGCGATTGGGGAGCTTCACGTAGCTCACGTCGTACCTGTATTCTGAGCAGCTATAGGTAGGTGCCGTGTTTTCTCTTTGACACCCCATCAATGCAATTGCATGTTAATCAAGTAACTACTTTCATAACTTAAGTGAGTTGTCAAAAGCAGGTTGTCGCTGAAAACAAACGATTGCACATGATTTGGCATATGTTGTAACACTGAATGGACAGGAAGTAATAAGAAGAAGGATGTGATTGGATTTTTCAAAATGTTTCCTTGACAGCTAATGAAACTTTATCCATCAGTAATCGGGGAAGTGTTTTCACCTTTCTATAAACTAATATGGATTGGGATTTACTTGTATTCTGACACTCAAAACTCATACTGAAGTATACAATTGCATTGTGGACTTGTCTCAGGTCGTTTTGCAATTCCAGGTACTAATCTGCTAGTGGACCCTTTTCCAAATAGTAGTTACAAAGGATTGTGGGATAGACTTTTGGTGTGCGTCGTTTTTGGCCATAGTAAAGTGCCATTGACAAGAACGACGCATACCAAAACTCTATCCCATAATCCTTTGTAATTACTATGTGAAAAAGGGTCTATGAAAGTATCATGTTGTTCAAAAGAGTGCCGCCGTAAAGTTGCAGATTGTCCCCCGTCTCCCCGGACAGAAACTTATTGATGAATGTCCCCCACTTAACTGCTTAAAACGAGTGCACAATGTCCGGAGGGACATTTCTCTTTTTGACCCACCCCCCCGCCTTCTGGACATAATGTCCGATTTCTCGTCCGGTGGGACATTATTATGGGCAAAGCAAAGTTTCCGATGAGACACTTCTCACTATAATTAACTCCAGAGTACAAGACTTTTTCGAGGAAGATGTCTAAGAAATGTTTCCCCTTGTAAGTAGACTCAAGCCACATAGGCACAGTGCAGGTTAGAAAATGAGGTACCGTCTATCTGAAGCATTCCGCGCTCACAACAAGGCTTCTAAGTTGAAAGAAATTTCCCGATTTTGTAAAAATTTAAGGAATTTTAGAGACTTTAAGGAATAAGAGGAATCACCAAAGTTAGGGGAATTTGAAGCCATTTATTGGCATATTCCAGTGGCTTTTCACAAGCGTTCCATATAAAAGTTAAAAAAATCCAGTTCATGCCCTCCAAACCAGGTAGCAATACTCTTTTTGTAACTCAAGATATCTCATAAAATTATTAAAGAGTACTTATTTTTGTCAAAAAATAGCTGTGGTTCTCATAAAGATCACAGACTATTACCGTATATAACACGGGCAAATTGCCTCAGATTCCTTTTGTTTTTCTTTACAATTGAATGTCCATGTTTGTCCTTGAAATCTGTTACTGTTGGAATGTTTGAATATCTTCCCATGTAGATTTAGCTATGATCTACACCAGTGTAGGGCATGACAAACAAAGCTGCTAAATATTTTCTACAGAGGAGTCAATATCATAAAGAAATTCAATGCTATATCAAATTAATTTGCAGCGATGACATCACAGATTTCCCTTAATGCACTTTATCTTGAGAAAAAATTGTATTCCTTTGAAAATTAGTATCTTTTATACGTTAATCTTCCATACGCTTCAAGCTATGGAGATGCGGTTTTAAAAAAAAATAATAATAACAACCACCACCGCCACCGCCACCGCCACAGCCACCGCCACAGCCACCGCCACAGCCACAGCCACAGCCACAGCCACAGCCACAGCCACAGCAACAGCAACAGCAACAGCAACAGCAACAACAACAACAACAATAACAATAACAATAATAATAATAAAAATAAATAAAAATAAATAAAAATTAAAAAAAATCTGCATTTTTGATGTCCTTAAATTTTGTCTTTGACAAATTCCTTTGATGGAAATACAGTGAAAATCTTAGGAAATCGACCAAAATTTAAGGGAACTGGTAATTCATGAATAGGCAAAGGGAATATGTTCAAAGTTACCTTCAAGTTGTATTCTGGACATAAGCCTCTACTCTAAATTGAAAAAACACAATGGTTGTAGCCTTGAAAACTATTGGTCATTTGGAAGCTGCAAAAGTAACAGTGTATGCAATATGGAATATGCAATATGGATGCAACATTTTCAATTTTGGGGATGGAAGTAGCAGTATATCTATAGCTCACGACAACGGAAATAAAGTTTGAAATTTAGATTAAAAGAAATATGACAGAATTGATAGAAATTGTACAATCCGTTTCAGGAAATTGGATTTTAAAATATGGAAGCACTGAGAGTCTCACAACGAATGATGTCTGAGGACGATTTAATGTTTAATACCAAGAATGCCTCAGGGAGACAGTTTTTCATATAACGGGCAATCGGACATCCCACACTGCAAGGGGGACATGACGATGCAGAGTAGGTTGGATAGAGGGGCTATTCTGCACTTGGTTTCTGTTCGGGGTACATTGGGGACAGTCTACATTTTTACGACGCCAACTTCGTAAGTGTACTTGCAGCCTGCGTTTTTTTAAAGGCAGTGATCACAATGTAAAGATGACCCCGAAAAGACGAAGTGTTTCGTTACACTCGTCTTTGCGAAACCAGTAGCCGTTAAGGCAGAAGCCACGGAAGGCCACTACGCAGGTTAATGTTTCAAAGGCGGCAGTATACATGTGTATTACCTACTTTCCTCTCTGGCAGGGACGGAATTAAGGGATTCTTTCATAGGATGCGATATGTTACTAAAGGGTGCTCAATAGTTTCCAGATACGCAATACTTCGATACTACAAGCCGGGGGTATGAAAACGGTCCTGTCTTCTGGGCTAAAATAGGAATTTTGCCTTTGTGTGATCTATTGAGAGACTGCATCGGGGCGAGACATGGAACATGGGTCTAGGCAAGTGCATGGGAGGGTAGTTAATTTCATTAATTTCTTATAGAAAAGGATGTTAAGTAGCAAAATGGTTGTATAATTTACAACTTTTGAAACGTCCCTCGGGAAATTCCTGCAAGCAACTGAGACCCTATACATGTGACTTAGCAGATTCTGGGGGCCATGAAATCATAAGGACATCTAAAACATGCAGAACTTTTCACAGTAATAACGTCAAAGCAATCGATTGAGAAATTTCCTTGTTTTAATTTTCAAGTGTGCGGAAAAAGGAAGGGGGTCTCGGGTCAGTTGAACAACCAATTGGAAACACGCCTTGACTACTTCGCATTGTTCCGATGTTGTTTAAAATCCAGGTGCAAAAGTGCTTACTTGTTTTGAAACAATTAGGGCATAACATGATAGGTAGTATTCTTGTTTCAGAGACCAACAACAAGTAAAATACACACTTGTTCTACTAAAATTATTCACAGTGGCTTATTCACAACTTACTTTAAGCTACTAAGTTTAGACAAGAAGATGACGTAGGTCTGAAATGGGTAACACCTTCAGAATTTTGGTAATACTTTTAAAAGTCTCTTTACAAAGCAAAACAGTTTTTGAAGCTATCTAGGGTTAAATTACACAGGATAGTCTTCCATGTGTGACCCACTGTAAAGAGAAAATCCTGTGTGGAAAGGACCGTCCCAAGTTCCACCGCTGAATCCGCCATAGTAGGAAAACCCGCCCTCATTCAGACTGAGCCAAAAAGATCAAATGACTTGACGTCGGGTGGCTGATCCGATAAAACGTGCAATGTATCGTATCCAAGGGTCTGTCGTATACGAATAGTCTTCCCGAGTCATCACAGTAGGCTGTCGATTTGCAAATACATCAGAACAACTACCGGTATAGATAGAATTGAAACTTTAATTTAGAGTTTTGTACGTTTTAGTCTGTCATTTGGTCACATGGACTTATTAGTTATATATAAAGTTAAACAACGGCGAAGGGGCCGATTTTCTTAAGTGGAGGAGGGGGGGGGGGGTGTTGTACTGACGAACCTGCCCTCAGACAGTATCAGTCAAACCGTCGGGGCGACTGGTCGTAGACAGCAATTACACTTCACTGTACCCACGCTGGCTCTCCACAAAGTTAGAGCAAAATCCGATTAAACTATCACCTATTAGCCTACTTAAGCATTTTTTACATTGATAATAAAACATTACATTCATAAAATTACGAAATAAACTAAACTATAACAAAATAAACAATATGTTTGGTACACCAACAAATTCACAGTGATTCCTTTACGGTGGCTGTACATCTTTCCCCCACTCTGGCACCACCCCTGCGCTGGCCACTGGTTGTACGCCACCGATCTATGCGAAGCACTTCCATAGGTTGGCACGTATAGCGCATGTACAATTTTTGACTAAAAGAGCCGCCCAGATCGCCGGGGATGACCCTTCCCTCTCTATACTAGGCCTCCAAAATAGTCGATTATGAAAGCAAGGTTATTTTAAAATGTCAACAATGGCAAACAGGTAAGAGGTCCATAAAATGCTAAAAACGTGGGCTAGCAGTCCATTTGACTCTGTCAGTCAGTGGGGCGACCCACCTCCTCGTTAAGCGAAAACTCTTTAATTAAACTGTAATGTGGAGCATAAACAATTGTATACGTATCACGCACTCTGGAAACATGGACTTTGGTCAGAGAATGAGGTCTTCCAATATGTGTGTAATCAACGCCCGTGTATTTCTTAGTTGATGTTTGTAGGAGACGAACTTTCAATGACCCGATTATGTATGTCATGGCAAACTACGGCACCCACACAGTCAGTCAGCCAGCCAGCCAGCCTGACAGATAGCCAGACAGACAGACAGATAGGCAGAAAGCAAGCAGAAAGATCAGACAATCAGACAGACAGACAGACAGGTAAACAGGTAGACAGACAGATAGACGAAATGCACATTATACGCATACGTATACATAACTGCGAACACCCTTTCCTCGAACTTCCAACAATAATTCCTTACTTGTATTCATAAGAAGGCAAAGAATTTTTGCAATAATTATACCCACATATAGTGATTCACTGCTCACCGTTATGATTTTGGTTAGGGTACCTTTTCTACCTGAACTTCGGCGAAATAGTTGCCAGGTTATCCAGAATTCTCTCCCAGAAAAAAGAAGTTGACGATCAAACTGGTACCTCAAAGGTGGTACACCGAGAGCGGAGATATCGCTCTCACTACAAGGTAAAGGAAGTTTACTTTATAAATAGTGGGCGCTGCCCGTTTGGGTAGTGGAGACAGACCGAGGGTTTGTAGTTGGCCTACCAGTGAAATGACGATTTCGAGTCCCGGTTAGGTTGTGAGTTTGGAAATATTTCTTCACTTGCTAACTTTTAATTATCCAATCACGACCATTTCTTTCAGTTCGATAATCTAGTCTCACCCAGCCTGAAGTACGATAACCTGAGAAGTTTTCATAATGATGATTATATCTAACCTCGTAATATCCTATAGGGCAGGGGTTCTCATGTGTATAAGCCGAGGGCCAATTTTTCTTGAGTTTTTACTTTGTACAAGTAGTCGTGGCCAGAACTGAATCACATAGTTAACCCTTTCATTTAAATTTTGGACTTCTTGATTCATCCGTGTGCTATTCTAGAGCTCGTCGCCCACCGGCCGCCAATTTTGAACCTATAGATTCTGTGCGCCAAATAACGTAATTTAATGGAATAGACAAAATATCATTATTCGTTTGTTGCCCTTCCAGAATTTGAAGAAGCAGTTATACTAGAAGTTGTTTTTAATGTTTTATTAAATGGATAAAAGATATGACCGATCGAACGTGCTATGTATTTTGCAGACAGTCCTTGACGGACAGACGGAACAGAAGCACCAAGACTCCGTAACTCGTTCTTTTTCATGAAATGAGCTGCAATTTATTAGGCTATCAAGAGCTAGTGTTTAAGTGCATGCATACGTCTGAAAAGAGTTGCTGCACCACTTGTGCAGATACTATGAACAACAGAGGAAGTGAACTGCTCAGACTTAAATAATACATACTAGGCTATTTAATACAAACACATACCGGAAGACACGGACTGACTCTATAGGCCTACTGACATCGTGTTATACCGTTTTGTTCAGCAGAAACCACCACTCAGCTGGTCGTGCGTATCTCCTTCTGTAAATTTAGACGTGTAGTATGATGACATGAGAGATCGCAATGAGTCGATATAGGCTGATTGGGTAGGTGTTTGCAAGCTGTAACATAGTTTCTATAGCAACGAAACTTTAGCTGGTAGTAGGCTCAAAACACGGTTAAGCCTCTACTAGCTTACAGTAAATAAAGTTCCCTACTCATTTGAAGCAGCCAAAGACTTCTACAGTTTGTTAAAAATAACAGCTTAAGATTTGAAGAAATTAAGGTTAAGAAAATTTGTAAGAAAACTCCTATTAGCCAGAACAAACCAGGTCATATCAGTTTCAGGGCCGGGGTTAGAGGGGAGCTCTTTTTGCAAAGAATTTTTACAATATACACGGACATTAGCAACGTTTGTTCTAATCTGTAGCGATGTTTCAGTACATGGCCCTGTTTTACCCTTGGGGACTCTCTTGACACCCCTTTTGGAATTCCTGGATCAGGTACTAAAAATCTTATACTGTGTCAACTTTAGAATTAGGCTGAACACTTAGTGCACGTGCATTCCGGGTGTTCTCGACGAGCACTATAGCCACTTTTTTGTAATTTAGTGCTGAAGAAAATGCAACAAATATATTTGTCATAATTATAATTGAAAGGCACCAAACCTGATAAATCTCATATACCGGTACAATGGCTTCTTTTGTCCAGTTCTCCCAGGGCGAGGCGGAGCTATGTCCTTCATGTTGGTGTGCCCCTCCTGCGGAACGCCGCGTCCCCCACTTCGAAGAGGAGTTGAACCATATCTTGCAAAAGGTGACGTCATAGCTACCTTAGCCTTACCTTTAGGAAATATATTTCTGCCCTGAACAGCCAAACAATTGGGAGGGCAAACCCCAACGGGAATTTGAGTGTGTTCCAATACGAGCACGCGATCAGATCCGGATCTGACCCCAAGTAGGGGATCAATTTGTAAGTGGGAACGCTCTCGTTCCCCGGATCAGATCTCGAGAGCTCGGGATCAGCATGGGGGGGTTCAAGTGGGAACAGGCCTTTTGTCGTCACTTCTGCAGTCGGTTTTAATTGTTCCATAAGAATTTCCCCCTGGCCTGCACAAATGGCTGTGTGCTGGTATATCGGTTGGAGTATTCAGTAATCGTTCTTAAACAGTAGTGTATTTAAAGCTGCTATTCAATTCATCACCTATTATGTTCATCTTACTGTCAGCATTTTGTGTAAGCGATTTGTTAAGAATTACAATTCATGCTTTCCAGTAAAGGTTGAGCTATTTTATACAAAAGTACGACAGACACTGTAGTATTTTGTATTAGCAACACATTTTTCTCTTTGTTGTTCAGGGAAATCACCGTACACAGAATCAAGTTTACTAAAGTAAAGTCAATATTATCTTTGACGTAAATCTCTTCGATTTGGATAGAACATTAAATGTGTGAGGGGAGCTGGTAACGTTTCATTATAAGAAGAAAATGAAAAAAAGCTGTCATTTGGCGTCCTTGTCCGTGCAAAAAATTGCGGGATTAACCTGACGGTACAACGTAACTTCCGGTTTCTTTGTTACCGAACTCGCTATTAGGGTTTACACTGCATCGTGACCGGGCAATCACCCCCGAGCAATTTCCGGGACCGGAAAACTCCCTCGGACGTTTTCCCAACACAATATTCCACACAGCAATGTCGCACAATTCTCACCCGGACAATTCTAAACCATGACAATTCTAGACCCCTCATACAAGTTCCCGACTAGAAATTATGCATTGTCCAAGATGGAAATTATCTCGAGCAAATTTTCTACTTGGGGATTGTCCCGACTGAAACTGTTCCAAGCATTGTCCGTGGAGATATTTCCGGTTGGAATTGGCCGTGGTGATGGTGTTAGAGGGGTGGGAACTCGCATTCTTATGCGAGATATAAATGTCCCAACATTCAATAACAACTAAAAAATCAGACATGGAAAGTAGCAACACAGGAAGGGGAAATGTAATCTACGGTAGTCAAGGTAATCATTTGTGACGTCAGTTGTCAGGTATAGCGTAAGGAGGGCAAACGCAGTCAACCCCTGTTCGAGTTGTTGCACAGATTACTGAAAAAACTGGGACGTAATTTTCCAATATACAGTTGAATTTGTCTGGCAAACTTGGCGAGCGTGAATCCACATAACACACACACCCTCCTTTGTCGTACGCGTATGCATCAGCTCTTGTTAATAATTCATATGTAGACACGTTTTAACGAAGAGAGAATCATCTTCTTGATTACCAATTACATTTCTCTTGGTCTTGCCAGTATTCCACTCACTTGTACCATTTCGCATACTGTAACATTACAAATCCGACAGGTAGGCTAATTTGGGTGCAACACATTTCGTTGACTTACTATGATACAAACCATTAGCTCTGCAGCAAAGGGAGGATGGGGGATGGAGGGATGAAGGGGTGGAGGTCCAGCATCTTTTAATTTACCTTTAGAAGTTCTCGGAAAATAAACGGTGCTGTCGTCACCTCAGGCAGGAAAAGTCGATTACTTCGAGAATGCGAGCTGCTCATACTAAAGGCCAAGAAGGTTACATGTATTTCGGAAAAGGGTCCCAGACTCAATATTCTGACAGGACGGGACGGAACGATTCCACTTTTCTTTCAACTCTTTCAAACTATACCGTGAACATAAACCGGTGGGCCAGTGCTTTGTAGAAAATTGGACCCAGAACATCAGAGGTAGGTTGCAAGATGCGTTTAAGAAAACATCGAATAATACAATCGGCTTTCAGACTTATCTTAAGTTATGAATGTGTTAAAGTTTACATCGATCTCAAAGTAAAATATGTTTGGATTCAAATATGTTTGGGAAGTGAAATTTCCGGCGATCTGGGAGACCCTTTCGCAAAAACTTTAATCCATTGATGACTGTCGTACCTCCCTGTTGACGGATGGACGGACCTGATGATATCGTGATGGCACGAGCTTGTGTCGTACAAGTTATCCCGGTCAGTCAGTATTTGAAAGAGTTGGTATGTTTATGTCGCTTTATCTCCATCAGAAGAGAATTCCTTTTACCGAGTTCAAGGGTTTAAGTGAAGGCTCAGGCAAAGCCCCCATGGAAAGTTTCACATCTCTCAAACTGTACACAAATATGATAGGTTGATAACCCGATTGACACGGGAAAACAATTTATACAAAGAACCACAGGGATATTGTACAAACCCGGGTTTATATATTTATTGGATGTTTTCAGTGGGTCTATTCTAGTGGGTCAATCTCCAAAGAAAAAGAACAAAAAACTATATCGGTATTATCTCCTGTTCTTTTGCTGATTCTTGCGCAGCCATTAAGATATAATTTGTGCTTTTGTCGATACCGCTTGTGGTCACAACTTGACCCATTGATTTTGTGTGTCTGTCTGTGTTTAGTAGGGACCAATAAAACTACTGCGTGTAGGTTTCTGATTCCATAGCAATTTCGATGACACGTGATGCCGGGCTGTTTCTAGTGAACCTTCGGTATATGTCCGGTCTTGGCGATAATAAGCGATATGTATCGATAAGTTATAGAACTATCAAGAGAAACAGACCCACTCACACGTCAAAGTCATAAAACTATCGTAAGTCACCAGACAAACTATCAAAACTAAGCGAACTTACGGTAGGGGCACATTATCGCTTCAGTTCAAGAAATAACTTCCCTCTTTTACGATAACTGGTAATTATCCGCTCTCGGGGCCCAGTAACTATTAAAAGAGGTAAGAGTTTACCACTGTTTTACAAAAAAAGAGAATATCTACACACCCCAGAATCAGTAGCGTAACGTAAGGGGGGCAGGGGGTCCCCACTACTTGTCCTGGGATGGTCTGTCGGTATATTTGCTGATCTTGTCGGTACATCTGCCGACTGTGGAACTTAATAGGCATATCGTATATTTAATATGCTTAGAAAGTATTCCACATGGCTCTTTATCAGGTAGTAGGCAGTAAGTTCTGTAACAATTCTTTCTATAACTTCAAAATATTTTCGCGCGCTACGCGTGCGTTCTTCTTCAGTTCTATCTAGCTGTAACGCCTGCCATTTCCAACATACTGGATTTATTCGACGTCAAAGGTTTCACAAATATTGTAGTCGTGATTCAACACAAACACGAAAATGAAAGGTTGCGAAATTCTAACCTCTTTTTCCTATCTTTTGGAAGATTCTTCAACCTGACCATCGTGGCAAATATATGTTGTA